>CM064873.1:71125703-71370703 GCA_032719365.1 Prinsepia uniflora
AAAAGATAGGACTGATCCCGTATTCTTACTTCATTAAATGCACTTGTCATTCGTTGTCAGCCACACTTATCGAGAAAAGAGAGCTCATAGTAATGATATCATGGTTGGCACGAGTCTTCCTCACTATAAAAGGACTCGAGTGGATAAAGAGGGCTAGGCCGGGGGGGCTCTCCGGGACTGGGGAAGACGGGTGGATTATAGAGCTAGGGGCGGATCGAAGGTTTGCCCGTTGGGATTGGGCACGGGCGAGCCTCGACTGGGCCAGCGTTGATGAAAAAATTACAAAAAAGCACTTATCCCATCGCATCATTAACCGGTGTAGGATTAAAGATCAGGTCCAGGATTCGAGTCAAATCTACCTTCCCTCTCATCTCAGGGTGAGGCAAGGAATTCAATGTTCGTTGTTCAATATCTCGGCTGCTCAAGAAGTTGGATCTGCTCCCCCTATTATATAACCGGTCCCATCTCTCTTCAAACCTAACGTGGTAGTTTCCCATCATAGGGCTTTCTATCTATAGATTAAGCCATTACCAAGGAGCTAATTCGTTCAGAACTCAGTTGACTGCTTCTATAGATAAGGCGGAGCGTCCTTGGCTCAGCATTATAGAACATAGGGCTTCGGCGCTACTACAGCGCTTCGCTGATTGCCCAACTAAGGGTATTTTCAACGCTCACACTACAATAAGAATCTCTGGAGAGCTTTCCTCTCCACTTACTCGTAACAGGCTTTCCCTCTGTAGAAGACTTCTTCCTAATTGTCCGATTTGTTCCTCGATCTTCAAAGAAGACTGACTCCGCCTACTCCTCTTTCATCGTCGTTGGTCCTTCTTTCACTAATGATCTCACCATTTTTTAGTAGTTCTCGCGAACGCGCGAGGGACTATCCTTTTTCTCGCTTGCGCTTGCTTTTCACTCTCAAGGCAACGGTCTCTCTCTTCTATAAAGCGAAGCAAAGCGCATGGCGCTGAAGTGAAGAAAGCTCAATAAACACACACGAACGCGATGCAGGGCATAGCATAAATGAGACCGCTGATCATTTCATAAAACAGATATGCTTGACCTTGGGCCCCCCCGGAAGGGGGCCTTCTTCGCCTTCCACCTAAGCTGCGCAGGAAAGGCCCTAGTCCCTCAGATTTCGCACGTAGGAGATCGAGACACAGCCCCAGGGCTATGGGGAAAGATGTAGATCGATCGCCTACCTTTGAAATGCATTCTCCACAACGTTTCAGATTCGCAAGCTCATCTCCGCGCGTATGACTCACTTCCTTTCAGTCCATGTCGATCAACCCTCCTTTGGTTAAGGTTTCCACTGCATAGTTATTAATTTTCTAGTTTGGGATTGAGAGTTGATGATTGGCAGTAGATTTTTAAGTTGTCAAATTTTTATAAAGACCTCTGTTTTTTTCTCTGTATTCGTTCTTATGCTTTCAATCTATTGGATACTTAACATTTTTTGGGTCTTTTTACTTTTAAGTGAAGAAATCTTTCATAAATAGAAAATTAACAGAAATCTTACATAAATAGAAAATTAACTTCTAGATTGCTAAACTAAAATTAGGAAATTGATAAATGAATGAATAGAGTTGTGGATTCAATAGTATACACTACAGACCCTATGGAGCTTGATACTTTGTTCTTTTTCTTCTACCACCCTCTTCCTATGAGATTTTTTTTTGGGCACTTGTAAATGTTCTAGAAACAAGCTGCCTCTTTTGTGTTTTTTGGTTGTTTCTCCGAACACTTGGTAATTATGGTAATTATAGTTACTTAGTAGAGTAAGTGCAGGTCTTGTTTTGGGTCTTCACCGGAGTTAAACTATGACTGAGTTTCAGTGGTTACTCAAGCAGCCACAAAGAAATGAGATTAGGCCCTGGGCAAAGTAAAGTGTATTAGGTATATATTCAAATAGTTGGAAATGCAAGCTTTGATTTTCCTTGAATGTTTTGTCACCTGTTCCAGGGGTCCCCAAATTGTTATTGTAAAAAATCAGCCACTTATCTTTTGAATTTTTCTTTGAATTCGATTTTGGGCAGGTGAGACGGCTACTTAATGAGGGCATGGATGTGAATGTTGGTGCTTGGGGTCGCAAATTAAAAGGGATTACCCCTCTTCACCTTGCTGCTGAGGGTGGCCATCTAGATGTTATGGATGAACTACTTGAGCGTGGTGCTAATATTGATGCTAGAACCAAGGGTGCTTGTGGCTGTAAGTACTGTTGCTCTCCCTTTTTGTTCTCTCTGCGTTGTAATTAGGCATATGCTTATGGTTTCTTCCTGTGCATGTAGGGACTCCGCTTCACAGTGCAGCTAAAAAAGGAGGAGGGAAGCAGTGAAGTTTCTGGTAGAGAATGGGGCATTCTTGCCCGATGACATGTATGATTGTAGGTTTAACCCTCCACTCCATTACTGCCCTGGTCTCGAATGGGCTTACGAGGAGATGAAGCGGCTTCAGCTGGGAAGTGCATCGTCAGGAGAGAGCTCTTGCAGCTCTGAAAGCTGACGTGTTGCCATGTACTTTTGGCAGTCGGTTTGGTGATTGGTAGTGTTATATGCATATATGACTATTCTGTAATAATACCATGTCTTTATGTCATCACTTGTGATTTGGGATCTGCTGTCTTGCATGAAGGATGTTGGGGTGCTTCTTATGATGAGTGCTATTATATCGGTCAGGGGAGAGCTGGAAAGCTGTTGTGTTGGTGACTGGTCATTGCTCATCCAAAATAACACGCTGATGTGTTGCCATCTTGTTTGTGATTTGTTGCTGATGTTTTGCATCAGAGATGTTGGAGTGCTTTGGATGGTTGTGCTGTTAAAACTTAACTACTGGTATTTGTTTTTCATACTTTGTATAACTATGTGGTTTTTGGGAATTCAATAATAATAATAATAAGAATAATAACGATTACGACTTTAATATCTTTCTCGTGTTTGAAATTTTATGAAATCTTTGGGACATATGTCATTCTCTGATTATTGCTGTTCAACTTGAACGTTTGGTGGAAGCTTTACTGTTCTGTTCGACTCATTCCTAACCTGTAAATTTGTCACGAACTCCCAACAAGGTGCGGAATGACACGTAGATAATTTTACCTGGATTTTGTGGGAAAACTGATTTTACCAAAATTACTTAATACATATACTAAAAGCGCCTGCAAGTTTGGCACTGTTCATATAGCGGTGAATTTCCCATTTTGCCGTCCATAGCTGTTAGGCAGTTAGGCTTCATGTTATTCACATATTTTTTCCGTTTTCTTCTTCTTTGTTCGCGAACCGACTAGTCTTCTTCTCTTTATAATTTCTTCTCAGTTCATCAATTCGAAGCTTCGTCGTTGAAGGTGAGAGCTAGGTTCTTATTTCATTAGTTTGCTCTGCCTTTTGATTTCGATTGATGTCTCTTGCATCTTGATTTTTAGAAGGACAGAGGAACAAATTGTTCACATTTGGAAGAATTTTCAGGCGAAATTTCCCTTTAAAAATCAAAACTTCAGATTGAATACAGCATCAAGACCCAATTAACTTTCTTGGTTTGATGCATCAAAACTTCAGATTGAATACAGCATCAAATTTGGGTTTTCAGGCGAATACAGCACCAGGTGAATTTTCAGGCGAAATTTTCCTTTAAGAATTTTCAGGTAAATTCAACATCCTGACACCTATAGAAACAAAGATTGATGCTTCATTTACTCTTCACCTCCACAACATGACTGCGGCTTTTCCCCTTCATCAGCAGTTGGCAACATTAGGATTTAATTTTTCTTTGTTGAAAAATGAAGATCACAATGACCTCATTTAAATAAGAAAAAAATAGACAAAGCCTAATTATTAATTGGGCTCTAAGGATCAATTTAGAACAAAGTTTCAGCCCGAAGACTCCTAGTTCAAATTGGGACAACTAAGGTTATCCGAATTTCAACAGCAATGCAAAGGAATTCAAGGAAAAGCAGAGTCATACTCCTCAAAAAATGGTTTATTGGGACCACAATAAAAATTACAACCCTTACGATTCCTTGAATTTCTAAGTGATGTAGAGTCATTTGTGGAACCATAAATCACTGGAAAATTATGGGGCTGCCAGGTAGCCCATATCTCTTATAATGTCGATATTACCCTTGATATAGATGACGACGGCATCACATGATCTCCGCATTAATTTAATATATTTATCATATTAATGCTAATAATAAATAATCTTTGAACGAGTTATTTATTATTAGTTATGTAATTAATAATAGTAATTTCTATTGGTAGAATCACTTATTAGATACTATCTCCTTCAACCAATCAGACGCTCCGGTGATTTTTAAGACTTCACTATAAATATAGGATCTCAATCACCTTTGAAGGTAATTAAAACTCATACCGAAACTCTGTCGGTTTATTTATCGCGATTAAACTGACTTTGACATCAGAGTGTTCTTGATTGAACCACCAACCCCAGCCCCCCCCCCCCCCCCCCCCCCCCCCTTCCCCCGGCGTGCTTAAACCTTAACTCCGATTATTTCTTATTATTGTGTGTAGGGATCAAGAAAGAATTCTATAAGTCTGGATGAGTTATGCATCAACATATTAGGTTTTTGGATTGAGATTGATTTGCAGGTTGGGGATTTGAGAAATCCAAATTGCCATTAAACTTAAATTGAGATTATGATTTAGGATTGAATTTTGTTAGATGGAGAAGGAAGATGATGATGAGTCCTAATTCACTATTCATCATCTTCTTCCATTTTTTGTGTTAATGTTAATAATTTTTGGTAAATAATTAACCAACCAATCAGAGACTGTCAAGTAAGTACTAGACTAACAGAGAGTAACAGATGGAGCAACAGTGCAACTAAATATGCAATTGTGGCTAAACATTGAAACTAAATTCGTTTCGGGGAGCAAAATGATACTTAATGTCTGATTTGGAGAGTAAAGTGAGTAATAAGCCTTAAAAATATTTGAGTTAGATCCATTTTGCACCTATATTAAAGTCATGTGTCTTTTTAGCATTATACTGTTTAGCATTATTAATTAGGTTTCTAAAACTAAAAAAAAAAACCCTAAAAAGTTAAATCTTAACGCATAAAAAATATTCAAAAATCCTAGCATATGAACGAATGAGCGAAGGCACGGTTTGAGAGTAGCAAAGGAAGGATCATTATTATAAGGATCATACTCGTTTGAATTACTCGTTTGGTATTCTAATCGGATCATTAAACTTTTCGTCGAGAATGAGCGAAGGCACCTAAGTCATTTCATGGAAGTAGCAAAGCCCAAGTGACCCTACAAGACGTTGGCACTCAATCCTTACTTGTTAGGCTATCTGAATTGTGCCACCTAATTCCTCAAGTTTGCACATCCAATGGTGGCGGGTACCTTGAGGAGGAAGCAATCCATTCTTAACACTGAATTCCTCAAAGGGTGGGACAAAGGAAACAAAGGAAACAAAGGAAACAAAGGAAATGTGCCCCCTCCAGACTCTCACTTCACATTAAATAAATAATACAATACGAGTGACGTAATGGGTAAATATTTCCTGGTTATGAAAAATTCTTTCTTTATTTTTACTGCTTACACCACAAAGATCACAAGTTCACGAAAGAAGCCGCCACAGTTTGGGATATCTTTATTTCTGGTAACGAAGGCAACTACTTACACCACAAACATTACAAGTTCAAGAGAGAAGCCGCCACAGTTTGGGCTGTTGCTGCTGCTATGCGATTGTTACCACTTGGTACTCATGGGTGATTCTAAGAGGCGACTCCTTAGAAACAGGCCTGTCCTCTGACCAGAGCTCCAAATTAACAGTACCAGTACCCCAGTGGATTAAGCACTTGTAAACCTGACTAACATCAAATCGATTCAGTAGCCCAAACCCTGCACATTTATCAACCAGCATCCATTCACCTGTGCCAAAAATCACAATCAATGGAGCAAATCTTAGTCAATCTTGTATCTTTTCAACACAACTCCAACAAACAACATTAAACTCAAAATTTTGAAAACCATATATTATCCTCTGTAGAAATGCATAAACCGTATATTAATTGCAGCAGCCAAAGTGGCATTTTATAGGGGTTTGTTTAAGGGATAAGACAGAGCAGTTCTTATCTCCTTAAACTGCTTCTAACTGTGTTAGGACAGATGTCCTATATACAAGTAACTGTAGGTAACTGTCTCTAAATAGGACAGGTGTCCTATACCTAGTACTTAACTAATGTCTAGCTTTTACTAGGGACTTAGGTACACGGGTTCAACCTAGGAACTAATGTACAGTGTGTGCTAGGTGGATATATACATAGACTAACATCCCCCCGCAAACTAGGCACCCGATGGGTGACAAGTTTGGTTGTAAGGGTATTGTGGCGGGCTGTGAACAATCCTTTTGTGAACAGATCTGCCAGTTGCTGCTGGGAGGGAACGAACTGAACTTGATGAGTTCCAGAAATCACCCTTTCTCGCAGGAAATGATAGTCCAGGGCTATATGCCTTGTTCTAGCATGGAAAACTGGGTTCTGAGACATGTAGCAGGTGCTCAGATTGTCACAGTGCAGCTGTATGGGCAGGGGAGGAGTGAACGTGAGTTCGCGGAGTAGATTTAGGAGCCAAATGCTATCTGCACATGTGTAAGCCAGGGCTCTGTATTCTGCTTCTGAACTGGACCTGGAAACTGTCTTCTGTTTCTTGGAGCACCAGGAGATAAGAGTAGGGCCGAGGAAGATGCAAAACCCTGTGACTGAACGTCTGGTGTCAGGACAGCCTGCCCAATCTGCATCTGAGTAAGCTTGAAGTCTGAGGGGGAAGGGGGATTTGTGAATGGTGATGCCAAGGCCAATGGTGCCTTTGAGATAGCGGATGATCCGCTTGACAGCAACAAGATGGAGGTCAGTAGGATGACTCATGAACTGAGCAGCATGCTGGACTGCAAAGGAAATGTCTGGTCGGGTTAAGGTTAAGTATAGAAGGGCACCTACGAGTTGACGGTAGAGGGAAGCATCAGGCAATGGGGTTCCTGTGTGGGCTGAGATTAGCTGTTTGGAGGCCACGGGGGTGGGGGCAGGTTTGCAATCGAGGAGACCACTACGGGTTAGGATGTCTGTGGTGTATTTGTTTTGGGTTAGATGAAGGCCAGTGGCTGTTGGAGTGGCTTCAACACCTAGGAAGTAGTGAAGAGGTCCCAAATCTTTGATTGCAAATTCACGGGCCAGGCTGGTTTGGAAAGTCTGTATGGCAGATGGAGAGCTACCCGTGAGGATGATGTCATCAACGTAGAGGAGGAGGAACAGGATAGTTGTTGAGGTCTTGTAAATGAACAGAGATGGATCTGCCCGGCTTTGTGTGAAACCATGGTGGAACAGGAAGGTTCTGAAGCGTTCAAACCAGGCTCTGGGTGCTTGTTTGAGGCCGTACAGAGCCTTGTGGAGTCTACACACATGATTGGGACGTTGTGGATCAATAAAACCAGGAGGTTGTTGCATATACACTTCCTCTGTGAGTGTGCCATGTAAGAAGGCATTGGTGACGCCCATTTGTCTAATGGACCAGCCAAGGGAGACTGCAATAGTTAGGACGACCCGGATAGTAGCTGGTTTGACAACGGGACTAAAGGTCTCTTGGTAATCAAGACCTGCAGTTTGATGAAAACCCTTGGCAACTAGACGGGCTTTGTGCCTTTCAATGGTGCCGTCTGCATGTCTTTTTGTTTTAAAGACCCATTTGCAGCCAACTGCATTGGCATGAGAGGGTAAAGGAACAAGGGACCAGGTTTTCTGGTGGAGGAGGGCAGAGAACTCTGTTTGCATAGCTTGGATCCAGTGGGGATATTTGGAGGCTTGCTTGTAAGTGGAGGGTTCAGGAGACTGGGTAGCTAGTGTGGCATAGGCTTGAGGAAGAGGGTATTTGGAAAGGAATAGAAGATTTCGGGATTTGGAGTGACCTGACTTGCTTCGAGTGGTCATGGGGTGAATGTTGCGGTTCGGACGTGGGGGAGGTGAAGTAGAGGGGCTGGAAGGTGTTAGGGAGGGTGGAGGACTGTTTTGTGGTGGAACAGAGGCTGGAAGAGTTGGGGTAGGACTGGTTGGGGCAGAGTGGTGGTGGGAAGTATTGTGGGAAGGTGTTGTTGGGATGGAAGGGGACTGCTGTGAACTGGGAGGTTGAGGGCCAGTATAGGTAGTGACTGGGACAAACGTAAAGTCTGGGGTGTGGGTAGTATTTGAGGGATAGGGAAACTGGTTCTCATTAAAGAGGACATGACGGCTGATATAGACACGTCCAGTGGGGATGTGAAGGCAGCGATAGCCTGAGTGCTGAGGACTGTAGCCAAGGAAGAGACAGTGAAGGGATCTGGACTCTAACTTGTGTTTGGTGTAATCTCCAAGGTAGGGAAAGCAGGAACAACCAAATGTTTGTAGAAGGGAATAGGGTGGGGATTTGTGATGGAGTAGGAAGTATGGCGAGGACCATTGGAGGACTGCTGTGGGGAGGAGATTGATTAGGAAAACGGCTGTGGTAATGGCATCAGCAAAAATAACAGAAGGGGAGACCTGCTGTATTTAGAAGTGTGCGGGCAACTTCAGATATATGGCGATGTTTTCTCTCAGCCAACCCATTTTGTTGGGGGGTGTGAGGGCAGGAAAATCGCTGGTGAATACCGTGGGAGGAACAGAAGCTTTGGAAGGCTTTGTTAGCAAATTCTTTGCCACCATCACTGTGAAACTGTTTGATGGTGGTGGAGAATTGGGTTGATATATCTGGAAAATTTTGAAAAGTGTTCAAAGACTTCAGATTTGAGTCTCATAGGGTAGACCCATGTATATCGAGTGTAGTCATCAGTAAAAAGCACATAATAACGAAAACCAGAAACAGATGGCACAGGGGACATCCAAACATCTGAATGAATTAAGTCAAATGGGTGTTGGGAAGTGTGGATTACATTATTGAAAGATTGACGAGTACATTTGCTTAAAGCACACTGATTACAGAAGGGTACAGAATTAAAAACAGTAGGATGACTGATGTGTTGCTGGTTGGCTAAGGTGCGGATGACTTGGGCAGATGGATGCCGGTGCCAAAGACTTGGAGTGGTGGTGAGGAGTGTCTGGGGTGGGGAATTAGGCGTGATGGGATACAAGCCATCTCTACAGGGGCCCTGAAACAGAATGGTGTTTGTAATTAGATCTCGAATTACAAAGTGTGGGAAAGAAAGTAATGCTGACATGTTAGTCCTTAGTGTACTGTGCAACAGACAAGAGATTTTTGCGGATGGATGGGACATGGAGGACATTAGAAAGATTGAAAGCTGAGGAACCAGAGGAGAATTGGACATTACCCGTGTGTGTGATAGGCAGGGTGGTGCCATTGCCCACCATAACTTGGTCTGGTGTGGGAGGATTTGGGTGTGGTGCAGCAGGGGACATGGTGACATGGTTGGTGGCGCCACTGTCAGGATACCAATTGGGGTCATTGACAGCGGTGATGTGAAGCCCCGCGAAGGCTTGGGAAAGATCATGATCTGCTGGCTGTTGAAGTTGGGGACATGCGGCTGCAACATGGCCAAACTTGTTGCAGGACCAGCATTGAGGACCTTGGGGCCTGGCTGGATAAGTGGGAGGAGAACCAAGGACCCCGGGGGAGTTGTTGGAGGGTGGAAAGCGGCCAGACCCACGGCGGGAGAAGGGCCGGGAGCCGCGGTTAGACCTGGAGCCACGGTGGTAATTTGGGCGACCTCTGTGGACATAGAATGTCTGAGGAGCAGGGAAGGGTGCAGGGTTGGGGCAGTGAGCATAGAGTGCAGTGGGCGGAGGATTAGAGACATAGGAGGGGTTGGCGACTTGCTGGGCCTCAAAGGAGAGGAGGCGGGCCCACAGATCATTGAAGGGTGGGAGGGGAGGGAAATTGAGCATGGCGGTGACAAGCATCATGTATTCTGGTCCTAGGCCACGTAGGACGGCAGTGACTAGATCATTGGGAGAGAAGGGTTCATTAATGGCTACAAGGGAGTCTGCCAGAGTTTTGGCGTGAGAGAGGTATTCAGAGATGGTCCGAGTGCCTTTTGTGAGAGACATCAACTGGAAACGCAGATTGGTGGCATTAGCAAGGGACTGCTGGGAAAAGTTCTGGCGAAGACACTCCCAGATATCTCTGGAGGTTTGAAGGCCTACGACTTGGGAGAGAACAGGTTCAGTCAGGGTGGCCCGCAGCATGCTGATCAGGGTCTGATCGATTTGGTACCATTGTTGGAAGGCAGGGTTGGGGAGAGGGGCAGCAGGGAATGTAAGGACTGAATCAGAAGTGGCAGAGGTAGGAGAGGACGTCGCACTTGGGGTTGGGAGAGTGGAGGGAGGGGTAGGATGAGTACCATCTATGAAGCGCCAGTAATTGTGGCCAATGAGGAAGGGCTTAATCTGGCTTTCCTAGAGGAGGTAATTGGATTCAGTGAGTTTGACAGAGACTAGATTGGAGACGTGAGTAGGGGAGATTGAGGGAGTGGAGCAGGAATCGGTGGCCATTTGAATGAGGGAAGAACAGAAAAAAAAAGAAAAGGTTCAGTTTGGGAAGAACAGAGGGATCGGCTGTGGTTATCAGACTAAGTGCTCTGATACCATGTAGAAATGCATAAACCGTATATTTATTGCAGCAGCCAAAGTGGCATTTTATAGGGGTTTGTTTAAGGGATAAGACAGAGCAGTTCTTATCTCCTTAAACTGCTTCTAACTGTGTTAGGACAGATGTCCTATATACAAGTAACTGTAGGTAACTGTCTCTAAATAGGACAGGTGTCCTATACCTAGTACTTAACTAATGTCTAGCTTTTACTAGGGACTTAGGTACACGGGTTCAACCTAGGAACTAATGTACAGTGTGTGCTAGGTGGATATATACATAGTCTAACATCCTCCAACACCCGAACTTGCTATTCACACGCTTTATTATAATGAATCACCACCATACATGTACACAATTCCACAAATTTTGGAACAGGCAATCAATAAATATGCAGGTCCCACCTTCCAAAGTGAGTAAATGTGCCATTATATCCTGCTTCTAGTAAGCTTTGAACAAAGAAGCAACTGTTTTGTGCAGCTCCAAATCCTCACTCCTCACCAAATTAGAATAACTTAGCCTCTACAGGTTGGCCCACATTCATGTAAATATATCTCTGAAAATGCTTGGGTCATTACCAGCAAGGATGTTTCATCTTCACCTTTTCGTGTGGTCCATAACATCCCAACACTTGTACTGTTTATTCGGACCAAATTGAATGCACATGCATCGTTTATACATCTTGTTCTTCTATTTATTCGACTAAGTGGCATGTGTAATCCTTTGGGTGGAAGTAATGATGCATCCCGTGTTTCTTAACCCACAACATTCTCCAATATCTGATTGTAATGAATGTAAACATTGAAAGATAGCTAGCATTACCATTAGGCAGTAAATTTCCTTCGTAGAACTTCTCATCAGACTCTGGCCAAATTTCATGCCTGGACCCATCAATGGCTGTAAATGAGACATAAGATTCCGTGGGGTGCAACAGAGTGAACATTGGGTGCACTCTCAGGCAGACCAGCCTGCAATGGAAAAGAATAGAAAACTTAAGCATGAAGGTCATTACAAAAAAAGAAAGAACAAGCATACTGAAATTCAAATTCATCAAAGGAATTTCTATGTGAAATCTTTATATAAAAGGAAAAAAAGGTTTTCCACAAAGATTTAAATTGTAAGTTAGCGGAAAGTAATGAATGTCTGATCTTTTACAAAGAAGAAAGAGAGGAGAATAACTAGTGAACTACATTTAGTCAGCTTAATAATTCACATTCTTGTGTCTCATTTCTAAGTAATACATATTTTCATTTTTAGATAAAAACAAAGATTATCATTATAAAATAAGTGAGTCATAAGTGAAAACTGATATCCTAACATTACGTTCTTAATCTGTTTTCTACAGCATTCTTATTATGGGGTCTACAATGCCGAATTTGGTAACAGTCTGCAATGGAAATCCTGGTTTCCACAAAGATAGTGATAGGAATAAGCTGAATGACCTCATGACACACATAGCATCACATATGTGATGTAGATGATAAGGCACGCTTATTCTGGCAGATGAACGATCACCGGAGAGCTCCAATTAAATAATATGTTATTGTAAGAGCATCAGTAAATGATATTTAGTTCACAATTAATTTCTCAATGAGTTCTTATGTTTAATGCTGCATACTCTATGCATAAGCATATTGTAACTTAAGCAAGAGAACGAGCATCAGTTACAAGCAACTCAAAAAAGTTGATTTGAAAAGTCATTTTTTATGTGTAAATTTCACTTAATCTGCAGGTTTGAGAAAAAAACACAGCTATTGGTTTTCTTGTAATGAGAAATTGCAGCCATTTAAACCATTTTTATAGCATGAGCACGAAAGCAAAAGAAGAATACACTGGTCATCAAACTAGGTGCTGTGTCTTTTGACTCTTTTATCCTGACTGTCTGC
Organism: Prinsepia uniflora; assembly: GCA_032719365.1. Classification (NCBI taxonomy): domain Eukaryota; kingdom Viridiplantae; phylum Streptophyta; class Magnoliopsida; order Rosales; family Rosaceae; genus Prinsepia; species Prinsepia uniflora. The sequence continues at coordinate 71,138,176 of CM064873.1, forward strand.
AACAAGGGTTTCTCAATTTTTAAATGAATAGTTTATAAATGTAGAAATTCTGGTGAAACATGAAATGATTTTTATATATGACAAAGAAATCGATTTCAGAAACACCAATAGCATGCTGCCAATCCACATAAGCAGCATGCACATAAAAATGTTTATCCAAACACACTGCAGTTATGAGCCTAAAGGGACCACCAAGAACAGTGGAGTACATAACCTTTGACCTGTCAACATTTGTAACCCCAACCCACATTCATGGTCATAGATGAGACTTCAAGAATACATCCCTAACAACCACACACCATACAGTATATCACAGGTATGCTTCACCAAGGTCCATAATAGGAAAGTGATTCTCTCCTTTTCTCCTCTTGCACTCCATCCTTTTCTTCTAGCCTTAGGATTCAGTAAATCAAAGGACAGAAACAAGTAAGGAGCGCAGCAGGAGGAAGGGGTAGTTGACAATCACTTCCGACAAACTATTGTTTATTTCTACCATTCCAAACTGTTGATTTTCACAGAACCGTGTGTTTATTTACTGCCAATATGGCCATATATATACAGATTTTGGTTGAGGAGATAAGACAGAACAGTTCTTATCTCCTTAACTGCTTGTGACTGTAATAGGACACCTGTCCTATTGTCTAACTGCTAAATACTGACTTAGTGATGACAAATAATGTTTAACCTACCTACGTACAGAGTTACACGGTTCTATCCTAGGGACTGATGTACCGTGGTCTATAGTACTAGGCATTCACAGTCTAACACAAACCATCTGTAAAAGGATACACAGGGAAGATCTTCAAAACATATGAAGAGAAGACATCATGTGCGACTTGAATATATACATGCACAAAGCCAAACTGATTTGCCTGTTCTGGAAAAACAAGACTATAGTTTGTACCTTCGTTCAAGGAATTCATAATCAAGCATGGACCATGGACCACCATAGTTGGTCCATTTATAATTTCAGAATACATCATGTGTCAACACAACTTGTCAAACTGAACCTATAATCTGCCTTGTAATCGAACTCATTAGATAGTAATCAGGACAATCGGGTTATCCCTTAAATAAGGGCATGACAAGTCAAGGAATGGGATCAGAACTAGGCCTCTTTTATTTTTCTCTTTACTTCTTGTACAAGTACCAGCAACCTCCATTATAATGAGGATGTTAGAGATGCCACTGATTGGGCTATGGTTGAACAAGTAACTCACAATACACAACCAGTAACCAGTAACTTCACACACGCACAAACAATTATAGAAAAGACATATGTATATTTGTGTACAGGAAAAAAAAGGAAGAGGGTTTTGGAGGAAACCTTGAAAATCCACCAGAGCCAGCACCAACTTTGTGCGCTATAATGCTAGAGTCAATTTGGAAAGCCTTGGGATTGTTATTTGGAATATATATCTTTCGTTGAAGAACCAAACCACCCCCAATATCACCTTCTAACAGAAGAGATTCCTCCTCTCCAGCATGCTCAAGATTCCGCCTGCAGGAAGATGTGAGAGAATAAAGGGAAGTTGCAAGACCTATTATAATGCCCATCAACAATATACACACACATCGAAGTTTGTACATACAATATTTATAAATAAATATATATATTCTCTATTTACTCCATTTAGTTTCTACTCAACCAGGAAAAATAAGCCCTCCATGTTTCCACATATTCTACAGGAATGCTAGAAGAAAACATTGTATATAAAATGACAGCTGAAACAAATCACCCGCTTTTCTCATATATTCTATAACATAAAAGTGAACAGTAAAGTTGTGGCATCAACCTTTGCTTCTTTTCTTTCCCTTTTATCTCACCCGAGAGTTGTCTGAGATAAATACGACCAATAACACCAGGTAACTTTATTCTAAAATACGTTAAGATCCCTACTGGAGGAAATTTTATTAAATAGTTAAAATCTTAAAACCTAATAGGATTCCTCATGCCCAAAACCAAAGGATTATTAGAAGGAAACTTGCTGACTATGAGAATGCTTTTGAAAACCAAGGATCCTATTGATGCAAGGATTAAGTCACTTAGCTACCAGCACCAATATTTTATTTCAGAAACTCACCCTGTAACATTGTATTCCTCGGAACATCCAGCAGAGCGGTACTCAGTACCACTATACTCTTCATACCCATTAATGTCAACTCTACTGTGAAGCCACTGTGTCCCTGCAAAAATGACAACATAACAGAACCAACAATAAAGAGCCTAGCCTCGCCATAACAAAAGTTAGTCCTTTCAATACCTTTACCAAAAAACCAAAAGAAAAAAAAAAATTGAAAGAAAAGGCCTTTTTTTTATACCCCAAAATTCTAAAGAGGTAGGAAATTTCCTTATATTTCTTGAATAATAACTTTACAGTGTAGAGAGGTATTTATACAAATGCTAGGTTAAACTAACTAGGAAATAAATACGTAGACTAGGAAGAAAATCAGAGACCTAGACAAGGAAGTATATATAGGATTTTATGTACAAGTTTAGGAAAGAATCAGGGAGATTCTTTGGGCATAAGATAACACAGGATCAAGGAGATTGATCCTCAATCTCCGTGGATTCTGGGGAATCCTTATTACGCCCCCGCAAGACGGTGGTGCCGTCGACAACGCCGATCTTGGTGCGGAGCAGGTGAAAACGCGGCCGGGGCAGGGGCTTGGTAAGTGCATCTGCTAGCTGGTCATCAGTGGGCACGTGATGGATAAGTTTGCGAGAGGTCCGTGGAAGAGCGGGAGAGGGGGCTTGGTAGCTGGTCTCCGTGGAAGAGCGGGAGACCGACCTCTGTTTGCGGGAGCTCCATGACACCAGGTTTCCTCCGAGGTACACAAGGTAGGCTGTAGTGGATTTGCGGTCGTCTTGATCACCAGCCCAATCCGCATCGGAGAAGGCAGTGAGAGTACTGAAGGAATGGGTGACTGCATGAAGTTGGTTGGACGCTTGGCGATGAAGATGCAGGCCAAAGAGGAGGATGCCTTTGAGATAACGAAGCACACGCTTCAAGGCCTGCCAATGGAGCTCTGTGGGAGCATGCATGAACTGAGAGAGGCGGTTGACAGCAAAGGAAATGTCAGGTCTGGTGAGGTTCAGATACTGCAGATTGCCCACAACTCTTCGGAATAGGGTGGCATCAGCAGGTGGGGAGCCATCTTTGAGGTGGAGGGGTGGTGAAACTGCGAGGGGGGTGGAGACAGGTTTGGCTCTGTCCATGTGCACCAAGGTGAGGATATCTTGGAGGTACTGGTGCTGTGATAAGAAGAGGCCATCCGTGGTAGGGATGACCTCCACGCCAAGGAAGTAGTGCAAAGTGCCCATCTCTTTGACTGAGAACCGGTTGGCCAGTGCAGTTATGAACCGGGAAATGAGTGCTGAGTTGTTGCCTGTAACAATAAGGTCGTCAACATAAACCAGAAAATAAGTAGTGTTGGAACCGTGCCTGAGGAGGAAGAGAGAGGCATCAGAAAGGGCATTGACAAAGCCCTGGGCCAGAAGAAAGGAGTGCAGTTCCTTGTACAGGCCCGTGGGGCCTGTTTGAGGCCATATAGGGCTTTCCGGAGTTGGCAGACATAGGTTGGATTGTGGGGGTCCACAAACCCAGCTGGCTGGGCCATGTAAACGGTTTCATGAAGAGTACCTTGCAGGAATGCATTATTCACGTCCAGCTGACGTATAGGCCAACCATTGGTCACGGCTAGATGAAGAATGATCCGGATGGTGGTGGGCTTCACCACGGGGCTGAAGGTGGCGGAGTAGTCCACGCCGGGACACTGGTGGTAACCCTTAGCCACTAAGCGTGCCTTAAACCTGTCCACGGTGCCATTGGGCTTTCGTTTGATCCGAAAGACCCATTTGTTTCCAATAACATTCTGGTTGGGCTGTGGGGGTACAAGGGTCCAGGTGCCATTGGTTATAAGAGCATTGAGCTCATCGGACATTGCTGCACGCCACTGTGGGTGTTTCACGGCCTGGGAGACACATGTAGGTTCAGCGCGGTCTGGGAGAGGATGAGCAGTGGCGGTGAGAGCATAAGTGGGCACAGAGGGAAGACAGCCTGTTTTACTGCGAGTGAGCATGGTATGGGTGGGAGCTGGGGGAGCTGGGGCCGGGGGGGCAGGTTGTGGAAGGGTAGAGGCCAGCGGTGGTGAGGAGGCTGATGAGGAAGGCAGCCGAGGTGGTCGCCGTGTGTATGTTCGAATGGGATGAGGTGGTTGTGCAGGAACAGAGGATGCAGCAGTGGTGGTGGCTGGTTGGGGTGGCAGGCCGGTTGCTGTGGTGGTGGAGGGGGACCGGGTGAGCAATGGGACGGGCTGGACCGTTACTGGAGCAGTTGCTGCGTCAAGGCCTGATGAGGAGGACGTGTTGGAGGGTCCTGCTGTTGAGGTGGCAGCCGGTGTGGGCACTGGTGTAGCAGCAGAGACAGGGGCAGGGAGAAAGGTGAGAAGGGGCAGGGAAGAGAGGCAGCTTTGCATATTGTGGGGGGTGACAGGAGGGGCCTGGGAGGATTGGTGGAGACCTGGATAGGTGGACTCATCAAATTGCACATGGCGGGAGACACAGAGCCGATGGGCAGAAGTGTCATAACACAGATATGCACTTTGGTTGAAAGAGTAACCAAGGAAGAGGCAGGGAGTGGAACGAGGTTGCATTTTGTTGGTGTTGTACGGACGTAACCAGGGAAAACAGAGGCCGTCAAAGGTATGGAGGCGATGATAGTTGGGTGGAAGGTGAAAGAGAGCCGTGTATGGTGACTGGTTTTTGAGAGTGGAAGTGGGGAGGCGGTTGATGAGGTAGGTTGCTGTTTTGAAGGCATAGGTCCAGTAGGAAAGTGGAAGGTTAGCTTGATGGAGGAGTGTGAGGCCGGTTTCAACTAGGTGGCGATGGCGACGTTCAGCCATGCCATTGTGTTGGGGAGTGTGAGGTGGAGTGAGGAGATGATTAATACCATGGGTGGCAAGGAAGGGTTTGAGCTTTGTGAATTCACCACCACCATCTGTATATAGTGTTTGAATGGGGTGCTGGAAGTATTTTCAACGAGGTTTTTGTAGTCAATGAAAGTGGAGAAAACATTTGATTTTTTTTTTGAGAGGATATAACCATGTATATTTAGTGAAGTGGTCAACAAAGATGATATAATATGAAAAACATCAACAGAAGTGTAGGGGGCAGTGCCCCAAACATCAGTATATATCAGTTGAAGGGGACGGTGACTCTTAAGGGAAGAAGTGCCAAACGGCAACCTATGGCTTTTATTAGATAGACAGGACAGACACTTAGTTTCAGGAAGATTGGAGGATAGTTTGATGGAGGACTGACGAAGAATGGTGTTGAGAACTTTGTCATGAGGATGGCCAAGGCGGCGATGCCAGAGGTTGGGAGAGACCACTACACGCACCAGTGCTTGAGGTTGCTGCAGGGTTGTAGACGACCACTCATACACGCCATCCTTACTCGGGCCTTGAAGAAGAACCGCCCCCGTGCTCAGGTCCTTGACATGAAAACAATGGGGAAAAAGTTCAATAGAGGTATTGTGAGCTTGATTAAACTTTGAAATGGAAAGAATGTTGCGAGTTATTTTAGGAGCACACAGCACATTAGTAAGAGAGAAAGTGTGAGAAGAGGGAGAGGGAAGAGTGGCAGAGCCGGCATGGGTGATGATGTCAAGCCCTGTCCCATTACCAATCAGAATCTCATCTGGCCCCTGGTACTCAGAAACAGCAGAGAGGTTGTGGGGGGAAGCAGTGACATGGTGGGAAGCGCCGAAATCAAGGAGCCAGGGTGAGGAGGAGGAGGAGTGGCCGGGAAAAGTGGGATTGGCCACTGATGGAACAGCAGATGGACGTTGCAGCTGGGGACAACGTTTGGCACTATGTCCTTGAGTGCCACACCATTGGCAAAAGCCACGGTAACCACCACCCTGGTTGTTGTTGGACCTGCGTGGGTAGGTCTGGGGCTGGCCTGAGCGCTGAGAAGCAGAGCCACGGTTATCAGAAGTAGGGTTGAAGGTGCGGTGGTCAGATGAGCCGCGTGGAGAGCGGTTGTAAGAGGAGTTGCGGGTGGTTTGGGCAGCATTGGCTGTGATGACAGAGTGAGGGGAAGCAGGGGCTTCACGGGAGGTGGCTGCCTCATGTTGAACCATCATATCATGGAGGTTTTCGAACGAGACAGAGGTGTCTCGAGAGCGTACTGCAGCTGCAATGTCTTTGAAGGCGGGGCCAACGCCGTTGAGGACATAAAGGAGTAGGTCATCGTCAGAAAGTGGGGCATCAATAGCAGTAAGTTCGTCTGAAATGAGACGAACCTCCTGCAGGTAGTCGCTGACTGGTCGGTTGTCACGGCGAAGAAGAGTCAGCTTCTCTTTGAGACCTAAAACACGGGCTCTAGCTTTGCTGGCATAGAGGCGTGTGAGGCATGTCCAGGCGGCTGCAGAGGTTTTTGCAGCGGCGATCAGGGTAACAACCTGAGGAGAAACAGAGGCAAGAATGGCATGGAGGATCAGCTGATCCTAGCGGTACCAGAGAGCATGACGGAGGGTTTCAGGGGAGGGGGGGGGGGGGGGGGGGGGGGGGGTGGGCAGGGGCGAGTGCCATCAACGTATCCCATAAGGTCATACCCTTGCAGGAGAGCATTAAACTGTGCTCTCCAAGGGAAAAAATTGGTTGTTGTCAGTTTGAGTGTAAACTGAGCAGCGTTAATGGAGATAAGAGAGGAGAAGGGGTTAGTGATATCGGGGTTTGGTGGGGGAGTTTGGATGGCAGGTGCTGGCGATTGAGCAGCCATGGAAGGAGGGTTTTTGGGAAGAAAAAGAAAAGACGGAAGGGTTTTCTGCTCGATGGAGCCTTAAGGCTCTGATACCATAAAGAGGTAGGAAATTTCCTTGTATTTCTTTTTTAATAATAACTTTACAGTGTAGAGAGGTATTTATACAAATGCTAGGTTAAACTAACTAGGAAATAAATACTTAGACTAGGAAGGAAATCAGAGACCTAGACTAGGAAGTATCTACAGGATTTTATGTACAAGTTTAGGAAAGAATCAGGGAGATTCTTTGGGCCTAAGATAACACAGGATCAAAGAGATTGATCCTCAATCTCCGTGGATTCTGGGGAATCCTTAAATTCCCTAATCTGCAAATCAGCTTTGAAAATGAGTTCCCCTAAAAAAAACCCTCAATCTTTGGAAGGCAGGTACACTAGCAAATAACTATTAAGGATCCTCCACGGGTCCACCAGATCACAGAAGATTGATTATCCAATCTTCCTGATCTTCCAGGATTAATTAACAGGAATCAATCCTGATCCTTCCTGATGTATAAACTTCCTAGTCTAGATAGTCTTTATTTCTTTCCTAGTTAGGTCTAGTCTAGGTCTGTATAAAACACAACTACTGCTATACATCTTAATTATTCAATAGAACAAAAAGCTTCTATACCTCTTTATGGTATTAGAGCTCTAAAAGCTCCACCGAGCAACCCACCGCTGCTGCTGCTCAAACCACTGCCGCCCCTGTCAATACCACCTTCCCACCAACCGCCGGTGAACCAAACCCTAATCTTCCCTCCCACGTCACCATCAACACTGCAGCCCAACTTCCCGTCAAGCTTATTGCCACCACCTTCTTTCCGTAGCGAGCTCAATTCAATGCCCTGCTTCGAGGGTATGATCTCATGGGCTATGTTGATGGCTTTCGGCCCTGCCCACCCACCACAGAAACAGCCCTTCATGATTTTTGGGTTTGTCAGGATCAACTCCTGCTTCATGCCATTCTGGCTTCCGTCTCCCCTCAGGTGATTCAACTAATTGCCGCTGCACCAACTTCAGCCACTGCCTGGGCACGGCTCACTCACCTTTATGCCAGCAAAGCCCGGGCCCGTGTCCTTGGCCTCAAGGAACGGCTGACCCTTCTGAGGCAAGATTCCCGCCCAGTTTCTGAATACCTGCAGGAAATTAGGGTTCTTGCAGATGAGCTGGCTGCCATTGACAAACCACTGTCTGATGATGACCTTCTTCTCCATGTTCTTAATGGAGTTGGACCCGAATTTAGAGAAATTGCAGCAGCTGTGCGGTCCAGGGACACCACTGCCCCCTTTGAAAACCTTCATGACATGCTTGTTCAGCATGAGGCTGCTTCCAAACGTGCAGCCCACGCAGCACCCACTCCTCCAATAACAGCCCACCCAACTCAATCCTTTCGCGGTTACTCCTCCAACCGCAACACTAGGGGCTCCTCTGGCCAAAGGTCCAACTTTCAGCCCATGGACACCCACCGTTTCTCTGGAAACCGGCCCCACCAACAGTCCAATGACAGTTCCCGTCGCTCATCCTCCCAGCCTACTGGATACCGTGGCCATTGTCAATGGTGTGGCACTCAAGGTCACAGTGCTAAGCGCTGCCCTCACCTTCAGCAGTCTGCCCCGCCACCTCCGGTGGCCAATCCAGCCACTCAGGCCTCTTCCCCAGGCTGGCTCCTTGATTCGGGGAGCCTCCCATCATGTAGCAACCAGCTCCCACCACCTTTCTGATGCTACCAGCTACAATGGTCCAGATGAAATCATCATTGGCAATGGTAATGGCCTCCTTATTACTCACACTGGCTCCACTTTACTTCCTTCTCCCACCTCCCCCCCCCCCCCCCCTCCTTCCATCTTAAAAATGTCCTATTTGCTCCATCCATGACCCGAAACTTAATTTCCATTTCCCAGTTTAATAAACATAATAATACCTTTATTGAACTGTTTCCTGGTTATTTTCATGTGAAGGATCTCAGCACAGGGGCGGTTCTCCTACAAGGCCCGAGTAAGGATGATGTGTACGAGTGGTCATCGGTTTCTCTTCACAAACCTCAAGCAATGGTGGCCGTGACAGTTTCCCCTCACCTTTGGCATCGTCGTCTTGGTCACCCTCAGTCCAAAACCCTCAAAAGTGTCTTAAGTCAGTTTCATGTTCATTTTTCTTCCAAATTTCCAGACCCTATATGTAATTCATGTGCTTGCAATAAAAGTCATCGCCAACCCTTTGGCATTTCCTCCTTAAACAGCACTCGTCCTCTGGATTTAATTTAAAGTGATGTGTGAGGACCTGCCCCCTACACCTCCATCGATGGTTTTTCCTACTATCTTATCCTTGTTGACCATTTTACGAAATATACCTGGCTGTACCCACTTCGAAAAAAATCAGACGTTTATTCAACCTTCAAAGACTTCAAAACCTTGGTTGAAAAGTACTTTAATTCACCCATCATCTCTCTTTACACTGATGGTGGTGGTGAATTCATCAAACTGAAACCATTTCTTGCTAAAAATGGCATCAATCATCTTCTCACCCCTCCCCACACTCCTCAGCACAATGGTGCAGCCGAAAGGCATCATAGACACATTGTTAAAACTGGTCTCACACTCCTTCATCAAGCCCGCCTCCCCCTCACCTACTGGTCCTATGCCTTCAAGACTGCTGTCTACCTTATCAACCGCCTCCCCACTCCTCTCCTACGAAGCCAATGTCCATACACTGCTCTTTTCAATGCCACTCCTAATTATGCCAAACTCCGGACTTTTGGCTGCCTCTGTTATCCATGGCTCAGGCCATATACCTCCAACAAACTGCAACCTCATTCTCAGCCCTGCCTTTTCCTCGGCTATTCTCTGCACCAAAGTGCCTACCTATGTTATGACCCATCCACCAGCAAACTCTACACCTCCCGTCATGTAAAGTTTGATGAGACCACCTTCCTTTCCACCACCTCCCTCTCCCCCTTCACTAGTGTGTCCCCTGAAACCTCCACCACATGGCTCTCTACTGTTCCTCCTGTCACACACATTCCCCACCCGCCATCTGTCACGTCACTGCCACCAGCGCCATTTTCTGCTCACCAACGGGACACTCTCGACACATCATCCTTGCAGGAACTTGCAGAAGCATCGCCCCCTGCTCCTGTCCCACAACCTGCACCTTTGCTCCCTGCCACCAGCAGCCCTCCTGCAGCCGCAGCCCCTGCTGCCCCTGTTCAGACCACTAGTGCCCCCCAGCAACCTCCCCTGCGCACCTACACCAGGCGCCCCCGACCTCCCCCACCTCCCCCGAATCCTCCCTCCCTCCAACCCACAAAAACCCACCCTATGTTAACCCGGACTCAAACAGGAACTGTAAAACCAGTTCCCTCCTATGCTTTCACCGCCACCAAGCACCATCTACCTACCTTGGCCGAGCCCACCTGTGTATCTCAAGCCAAGAAAGACCCTGAATGGCGAGCAGCCATGTCCAATGAGCTGAATGCTCTCATCAAGAATGGGACTTGGGAGCTTGTTCCCTCTCACCCAAGTCAAAATATTGTTGGGAACAAGTGGGTCTTCCGTATTAAGCGGACACCTACTGGTGACATAGACCGCTTCAAGGCCCGCCTTGTTGCCAAAGGGTACCATCAGCGCCCGGGAGTGGATTTCACGGACACATTCAGTCCCGTGGTCAAGCCAACCACCATCCATGTGGTCCTACACTTGGCTGTAACCAGTGGCTGGCCTATCCGACAGTTGGACGTCAACAATGCCTTCCTCCACGGCACTCTCCATGAGGCTGTCTACATGGCCCAGCCTACTGGGTTTGTGGACTAGCAACATCCCACACACGTGTGCAGGCTCCGCAAGGCCATTTATGGCCTAAAACAGGCCCCCCGGGCCTGGTACACAGAACTTCAGTCCTTCCTGCTCACACAAGGATTTGTGCACGCCAGCTCGGATACCTCCCTCTTTCTCCTCAGGCAAGGTTCCAGCACTCTGTTTTTTCTGGTTTATGTTGATGACCTCATTGTGACAGGGAACAATCAAACGCTCCTCTCTCAATTCATCCAAGCTCTTGCCACCCGATTCTCTGTTAAGGACCTTGATGACCTGCACTACTTCCTAGGCGTGGAGGTCATTCCTACTGCACATGGCATTTTCCTATCACAGCACAAGTATATCCATGACCCGCTCCACTTGGCCCGCATGGATGGAGCCAAGCCTGTGGCCACTCCCTTGGCGGTTTCCCCTCCATTGCACCTGCATGATGGCTCTCCACCAGCAGATGCAACTCTGTTCCGTCGCCTTGTCGGGAGTTTGCAATACCTAAGCTTGACACGACCTGATGTTTCATTTGTTGTCAATAAACTCTCCCAATTTATGCATGCCCCAACCGATCTCCACTGGCAAGCTGTCAAACGGGTCCTTCGTTACTTAAAGGGGACTCTGTTTTTTGGCCTACACCTCCACCGTAAGACCACCTCCAATCTCCATGCCGTCACTCACTTTCTACATGCCTATTCGGATGCTGATTGGGCTGGAGACCAGGATGACCGCAAGTCCACCACAGCCTACCTGGTCTACTTAGGCAACAACCTTATCTCCTGGAGTTCCCGGAAACAGCGTGCAGTCTCCAGGTCCTCCACTAAAGCAGAGTATCGGGCTGTGGCATCCACCACAGCAGAACTGATCTGGGTTCAGTCCCTCCTCCGTGAGCTGGGCCTCACCCTTTCCGCCACACCAACCATCTCCTGTGACAACATTGGAACTACCTACTACTGCTCCAATCCTGTTTTTCACACCCGCATGAAGCATATCGACATTGACTATCGCTTTGTTCGTGATCATGTCACCCGTAGTCGGCTCCAGGTGTCCCACATATCTACTGATGACCAGCTGGCCGATGCTCTCACCAAACCCCTGCCTAGACCCCGGTTTCAGTTACTGCGCACCAAGATCGGCATCGCTGATGACTCCTCCGTCTTGCGGGGGCGTATTAAGGATCCTCCACGGGTCCACTAGATCACAGAAGATTGATTATCCAATCTTCCTGATCTGCCAGGATTAATTAACAGGAATCAATACTGATTCCTTCCTGATGTATAAACTTCCTAGTCTAGATAGTCTTTATTTATTTCCTAGTTAGGTCTAGTCTAGGTCTGTATAAAACACAACTACTGCTGTACATCTTAATTATTCAATAGAACAAAAAGCTTCTATACCTCTTTAATAACTAGATAGCTACTTTGGGGGTTGTGAACCTCAGACCACAGGGGATCCAATCAGGGGGTTAGAACTATGTTTTATAGATAATTTTGTGTGTGTATATATATGTATATTAAGTAATAAAAAATCAAAATGCCTTGTGCACCAACAATATTCAGCATGCTGTTATAACCCTTATTTTTATCATCGGAAATAAACATTAATTAGTGCAATCATGCAACGCCATCAAATTTCTGAGAGGTTTTACCTGTTTATCATTTTTCTGTGCTAGGAGTACGTCAAACTATGTTTAGTAGCAAATAGACTGATGATAACCTCAAAAAGCCCATTCATTGTCTAAACTTAAAACATGTGGCAGAGATTGGAAACATGTGGCAGAGATTGGACTTCATGCAACACTTTAACGTATCATTTCATATCTATCTTTTGTGCTCAAACGTTTCTCATCATTTCAGGCTGTCAAGAGGCCAAAATTATAGGGTGTGATAACCTGATATGGCAGAGGTTCGAAAAGGTCAGCTAAATTATTAAGTTTTTCTTTCGAAGAAGTTTACATGAACAACAAAGTGGATCTTGCCGCACTAATGAAAGATATAGGGAATATTAAGGTTTACGCACATAGTCCGGATAGGAGGAAATGAAGCTGGATGCATTTGGTTCTCTTTAAAATTGTTTTTCAATTTTCTGTGTGCTATGTAGTCCCTTGCCTTGTTCCACGCCACTAAAGTAATTTGGAAATCTACCGTGCATCATGAGGTTCATACTTTGGCATGGATCATAGTTCAAGGACGAGCAAAAGCATTTGTTTTTGTAATAAGAAGAAAATGCATGTTTGTCTGCCCTTCATTGGACGTTTTGTGCGAAACAGAGGTGAAATTTTGGAACTCCCTTGTTCTTACATTTCCCATGGGCTTGAGGATGTGGTGGTGGTTGAGATTTCAGTGGTTATTCCAAGTTCAATCTTAAACATTCATCATGCGAAGTATATATCTTTTGTGGAAGAATAGAATTTTGTCGAATTGTGCACTGCTAGCTGATTTCTAGATAATTTGGTTGGGGAGAAAGAACTTTTTCAGAATTAAAGTTAGGAAAGGACATGATGTCCACCCTGAGCACATAAACCTTGAACAATGATACTTGTCATAAATTAAATCAATTAAGTGAGCATATATTTTATACTAGAATATCCAGACATTCAAAGAACAAAAGGAAGGGTAGATAGATGCCACAGAAATAATATGCAATTAATCAAAATAAAACAAAAATAAAAACGTTTGAAAGTACTACCTGAAGGAAGGTGCATCATGGAAATTATTCTACCACCAATCCAGGGAACTACTTTAAGAATCCAATCACCACCTTTTATTTCAATAGGAGTCCTTGAAAGTTCTACTCCTTTGTGTGCAGAATCTACTTCTACATCTGGAATAGGCTTGGCTTTTTCTACATTAACAGTATAAGAAGCATTAGTCAGGGGAATTTTATAAATAGGATATTCCCATATAGATTGGAATTTTGAAGCGATGAGTTTTGTCAATATCTATACGCGAATATCCTTTTTTCAGTCTGGGTTTCAATTAGCAGATCCCTCCTTTTACAAGTTCTCTTCTAAGGGATAATCCTTACAATAAAGCAGTCAAATCAGAAATTGTTTGGCCATTTGAATACCATCAAAATTATTTTCAGTTTTATCTGGTAGATGACTTGTCTGCACACTTTGATAATCAAACAATTACCGATTTGACTAATTCATCACAAGATTCTGAAAAATGAATTGCAAGCATCCTAACTCCTTATATGGATGAAACTTGTGAACACACTAGATACAACAAAAAAGTGGATTCTTAAAACAATTGCATAGAAGGAAGTATCACCCAAACGAGTTCTATATTGCTTCTCACTGGTAGAAACCAACTTCACGACTTCCTGTTCTGTAGGCATTAAAATCTGAATAACGTCTCCATCCGTTCCCCATGCATCAACCTGTTAAGGGATTCAGGATTAGTATGGTACTTTATTTTATTGTCTTTTTTTCTGGAAAGAAGTATGGTACTTTATTAACATAGGCTAGTCGCAGGGACTCGATTTTTATTCCTCAAGAAAGACGTCATACCATGGCACCTCCGCCAAGCAATAATTGCACATGCAGGAGACGTTTTGGCCTCTTCCAAGATCCTTGGGCTTTTGAAACTTTAAGAGTAACAATAGAAGATTGAAGTTCAGCAACATAGTGTGTCAATAAGAAACCACCGTTCAAGAATTCATATCCATCACCCTCATCTTCATAAAGAACACCTTTAGCTTTCCCTGTAAATGAAGAGATAATTCATAATGCATCTAACTGCAAAGTTTTAGCCTACAACTTTTTCCCATTGGAAACACTGCTGGAAGAATCTCGTCGCTGGAAAGAATAAAAGAAGCAGCAAGATTTGCAGAAAAATACATGGACTAGCAGTCTCACAGACCGAAACAACAGCCAAAATATCTTACCCCTATCAAGACAACTAAAACAACAATCAATCCACCATAACCCACCAGGCCCACTGATATAGAATTTGGATTCTATCTCCATGTTATCAATGCCTTAGCGCTAATTGCTATGTCTAACTGAGTTTCTTATTTTATTTAGTGGTGTCATTTTTAACTGCTGTAATCGATATTATGTTTATTCAAAATCAAATACAACTTTGCTTGAATTGGTTAAGAGTCTTTGTGGGTTCACGTTGTAATATCTTATGTATATCTATATTAGCTTCGTACATATGTATCATTTTGTTACATTTATATATTTCTGTTTTATACAACAATAATGTCTTGGGCATGGCGGGCATATAAATCAGCTGACCATCTATGTGAGTCAAAGCTGAAACCTCTCACTTGCAAGGGAAGAGAAATTCCACTAGACTGCCAATCTAAAAGCTAAATCTACGTCAAAGGTGAAGCATTGGACCACATGCCGGTGCATGACCACCCAAAGCTTGTAACTGTTGATGTTACCGACCAAACAATTCAATTCCTTTTCCTAGCGAAACTGACAGAAGTATAATTACCATGTTCATCTAAAGCCACAAGAAGTGTCAAGTCATCTAATAGATTAGATTCACCAACATGTTGATGAGAAGGGCCCACAGGTATAATTGTCCCACCTTGCAAATATAAGGCTGGTAAATCCTGCAAGAAAGAAGGTAAAAGGGAAAAAGAAATGAGGGGAACAATATTAACAATCAGCAGAAAAATAGAAGACCAAAGCATACCCATAGTACATACCGGATGTGAATCATCAAAATCAAAACTCAACCAAATTCCTTTGGGCAATGTGCAGTGCAAAGTATCCATCCCCTGATCAGGCACGGTACTGACCATGACAAACAGGATGTCAATAATGCAAGGATCAATATAAAAAATGAATTCAACTGAACCTCCTCTACAACGTCCATGAGTTCCAGTGAAAAAAGAAAGCATTAAAAAGATATCTAGGCTACAATGGGTTCGATGAGAACTATAAAATCTATATTGTATTCTTAATTTGCCAATGATGCAACAATCTATAAGATGGAAAAAAAAATTGCACGAACAGAATGGTCACAGAATCACATCCCAATTGAAAACAGAAAGGTAATTTGGTAAAGTCAGGTCTTGACTTCAGTAAACAGAAGAAAGCACTTTGAAAGAAGTATATTAACATATAGCACAAGGGCACTGTTGTAAAAAGAATTTTTTTTCTATACAAATGAACGTATTTCTAATAAGACGAGATACAACAGGAGAATGGTCTGTCTTTTTTCTGGGAAGGTAACGTCAAATTCAGTCTCAGACTGCTTAAAGAACAACATACAGACTGCAAAAATTATAAAAGATATAATTACACTCATTTGGCTTTTTATCTTGTAGGAAAAGGGTGAGAACCTGGTATAGACTAAAAGTGGTCCCAATAAAAAAGAATTCTCCAATTTCCTTAAGCTGGCGTCTTTAGGATCTACGCAAGCATTTGATATATGGAATTAGTCACTTAACAAACTTCATCAGGTCCAAAATAAGTTAGCCCATTCAACAGAATAAAAATAAAAAAGCTCACCAGCAAAAAAAGTAGGACTTGCCACTGGAGTACCCATCGTATGTGCCATATAGAAGAGAGTGTATATATGTGGTATAAGACGGTATCGCCTGTTCAATGCCAAACGGCATACTTCTTCACACTAACATAAAAAATGGAAATTAGTATATGATTATTGGTAGGCACAACAGCAGATCCAAGCTAAGAGATTAATAGCACAAATTAACAAGAAGCATAAATACAAAAATATAAGAAAACAACGGGATATCCATTCCTGGAAGATTGAGTTTTGAAAGATTGTTGAGGTAGCCTTATAATAGCAAAGGCTTCATAATTATCGAGAACAAAAGCAAAAATGAACTTTGCTAGCACTGAGGTTTCAGTCCCACAATTTAGCCCTAGACGTTTCAATTTTCACAGTTTCCAGAAGTTTCAGCCCCACAATTTCCAATTTTTACACTTAGCTCTCCCCCTTCAAAAGCCATGTCATCTTGGAGCTTTACTCCTGAACCCCTTATCCACAAACTAACATGTCACTTTATCCCCAATATTACCCAATCAAAAGCCAGAACATCTGTCTTTTGCAATTTGTTATCTTTTTAATTTCCGTGTGGTGCAAATTTGCCAGAACCAAGGGTCAATCCACATAGGGCTAACATTTCGATGATACAGGCTTACAACTGCAACGTTTTGATGTATGGGGCCTTAAACCAAGAATCCAGTCATACTTCAGGTTGCGACAGAAATTGTAGGATGTTTAGATATTATCTCTTTTTGCTGCTGACTGTGGATTTTGTATCGAAAGTTGATTTTTCTTTATACGTTTTTTGACATATTGTTTCCTATATAATAATATTAATACAATAGCAACCAAATAAGCACTAGACTTGTTTAGGCTTCGTTAACATGACAAAACCCAATCACGGAGATGCTTAGTACAAATTATTAAAAATTACGATCAAGTGCTACCCAAGTACACAAAACTTAAGAAAGTAGGAAGTAACAACACTAACAGCGTAGAATTGTAGCTGAAGTTTTGTATATAGCTATTCTATGCAGGTTATCTTGCTCCACTTTAGCTGTAAAGTGGCTCAATCAGATGCACCAGCCACTATTTAATGAGAAATAATAGTTCAGGAAACAAGCACAAAAGCTATCTATAATACTCAAGCAGGACAAACCTCTTCACCAAACGACCAAGGCTCGTGGTCAACAGTGTCTATTTCAGAGTGCCCACGGCAAAAGGGAAACATAGAACCTATACCCATCCACCTTCCAAAGAGCTTGGGAGCTGCATTTCCAGCAAAGCCACCAATATCAGGCCCTGACAATGGCTGACCACTAAGTCCCTGAAAGCAAACTAAAAAAGTAACTACAACGGGTTGGATAAAGATGAACTGAAAATAAATTTTTCCCTTAGCTTCTCTCATACAGAGTATACACGATTCTCGCAGAACAAAGCTATACAAGAGCAGGCAAGGGGGGGAAAAATTCAAGTCTACAATTATGCATCAGGCAACAATAATAAAACTACTGGAGTAACATACCAATTGAAGAACCATGGAAATACTCATATGGAGGTGCTCCCAATTTGAAAGATTATCTCCAGTCCACGTTGCAGCATACCTCTGGCTGCCAGTAAATCCAGCTCTGGTGAGAACAAAAGGACGGTTTTTTTCATTGCCCAACTTCATGCCTTCATAAGTTGATCTTGCCATTAGCATGCCATAGACCTAACATGCAGTAAATCAACCAACTTAGTTCAAGTTCTGCATGGAATCGGTAATAAATACAACAACCAAACAAATTGACATTCATAATCCAATAAGGCAGTCAAGTTTCCCTGCCAAGATGCCATAATCAAAGATTGTTCATAAGATTTGAAAACAAAACTAAATGTAGAAAGCCTATAATATGAAAAGTACAGCATTAAAATTGAGTAAACTATACATTGTGATAGTGTGAGTGAGTCTGAAACCCTCCAAGTTCATCATCCCCTTTATGAATATTGCTCTCAGGCATCGTTTTTGTGACGGTCTGAAAAAAACAAAGCATAAATTGAGATTTGGCAATCGAAGGATCAAATTGTACCAATGAAAAGTTTTCAACAGCAAATAAAAAATTTAAATACCTTAAAAACAGCTGGTTCATTCATATCATTCCATATTCCATCAACACCGTTTAAGATGAAATCTTTGACTAAACTGGACCACCATGATCGAACTTTTCCCTGTGTATAGTCTGGAAAAACACAAGGGCCAGGCCACACCTGCCCTGGAAAAGGAAAGAAATATTTAACACAGTAACAATAATCTTTCATTTTTATTACCAGAACATAGGGGAAATACCAACAAAGGGCCTTCCATCTGCTCTCAAAATCCAGACATCAGTATTACAACCACTATCATAGACAAAATAACCATCTTCCATTTTAATCCCTGGGTCAAGCATCCAGATTGCTTTGAAACCGTGTTGATTGAGATCCTTCACTAACGATTTTGGATCTGGAAAGCGATCCTGAAAGATATCATCATGATGAAATCTGTAAGGTGATACCTACAACCATGTGTTTACAGGAACAGAACAATGCACCTGAAAGAAATCCTCATGATGGAATTCCTCTGCAAGGAATGATAACCAATAGCCATTGTGTTTATAGGAACAAACACAATAGTTTTATACAATAATATGAACACCAATACATATCCAGTGAATTATGACTTGGATACAATCCTGTGCTTTGCGATTGAGCCAAAATGCGAACAGTGTGACAGTGCTTGGCCAACGGCAATAATTTTCTCAGTAATAAATAGAAAGGACCTTCCATCTGACCCTCTAATTAGCCCAATCTACAATGTTCCTGTTAGTATTTGTTTGAATGACTTGAAGGAGGAAGAGGACAAGTTTCAACAGAAGTATAAGTCAAGCAACTTCCTACTAATTTTTTCTACATAACAATCCATGGGGTGCTGAAGACTAGGGTCAAGTTATGGGGGTTTTTTTGAGAGTGAAATTTTTCCAACCCGATGGGGTTTAGTTGTTCCCAATAATAATTTGGCTCGCTATCTGGGGTTTAGCAATAGCAAGTTGGGGTTTAGTTGTTTGCTTAACTTTTGGTTGGATTTTCTGTTTCAAAATACTTGATAGATGATAGTTATGATCCTAGTCTTTTCTTTAAATTGGCATTGACAATCATGTTAATTTTTCAATACTTTTGGAGGGCTTTGATTAAACAGTCATTTAAGTAATCAAGGGCTAGGGTGCTTAGTCTTCTGTAAGACTAGTATACTTACCCTCTTAGCAGACTTTGTATGCTTTTTAAATCAGATTCAATTTCCCTTTGGGTCTCTTAGCCACAGAACTCATTTATTGACATTCATCACATAGCTCTCAAAGGTTGAAGTTAATCGTGGAAGAGCCTTGATTTCAATAAATCAGATTTTCATCATGTATAGATTGGCTTCAAAAACTGAATTTCACCCAACCATACATGGTCAAAACGTGGTTGTATGTCTTTTGTTCAGTTTTTTATTGCATGGTATCCGTTTCTGTTGTGGTATTTAATGCTACAGCTACATGACAGCAGGTTAAACTTATGTTTACAGTTACACCACGTAAGCTGAGGGTCTGACAAGCCAATAAAATACTCCTATATAAATTATCTCCAAGGCTCTGAAAGTTATACAAAATGAGAAACTAACGCCCTCACTCATGCAAGAACTTAAAAGTCAAAGGCACCAAAGAAAATTCAACAAACCAAAACCATAAGAGCAGCTTAGTCCACCTAGTCAGAAAACCTAGAATGGTCAGTACAAATTTTCTTGGCCATCTACAAATTATAAACGAAATGACAATCAATTCATTGTGTTTAGTATGCTCATGGAAGATTGAATTTTAGAAACTGGAATGGAACTATACATCTACATAAACAGAAGCATATAAATTCCCATCTGTCGAAGCCAAGAAAACCTATAACATCTATTCTGCTCTGTCTTATAGCTTTATATTCATTCTAAGAACTTGAAAGAGATGCGCCACAACACCTTTTATTCTCTTCAGAGAAAACTTCTATTACACTTTCTGACATATTAACTTTTAACCTTAATTGTGCATATAACGTCTCAATAACATAGACAATATTCTAGAACGTTCATTCAGTTCTTGAAAGAAGAAAATGCTTTCAACAGCGAAATGAGAGTGGGAAACCATAATTAATTTGAAGTTATTCATTAAAAAAATTTAGAGGAAAGCAAACCTTGTCAAAAGTGAAACAACGAAAGCCATCCATGTAATCAATATCCATCCATATGACATCACAAGGTATACCCTTCTCTCGAAACGTTCTTGCAATCTGCAAGTGTAAGCTGGTCAATGCTCATGCCAAAAGATTACAAGCTTCAGAAAATTGTAGTCCATATAGTGGCACAGAATTTACAGAGGCTAAAACGGTGATATGCTAGTTTCAAGTACTAAACTGTTTGATTGCCAAAGCTCATTATGTGTAGTGTGCGTCTCGCAAAAAACAATAGATGGAATAGTGTTTCAACATGTATTTGATGCAGGCCAACAGAGAAAGTGAGTGAGAAACAGCATGCATAAAAGGGAGGGAGGGAGGGAGTGATGAAGGGAATAGCTTTATCTCGAGATATAATTGAAGCACTTACTTCTTGAACTTTCTTATCAGAATCATAGCTCCAACGGCATTGGTGATAGCCTAAGGACCACTTTGGGGGCATAAATACAGTCCCTGGGCAAAGTTGCCAACAATAACAATTAAATAAGAATGACAGAAAACAAACATGTGATATTAGACATGGATTACCCAGACAAGTAATTATACACTGGCGTACATATGCGTAAAGAGGTAGGAAATTTCCTTGTATTTCTTTTTTAATAATAACTTTACAGTGTAGAGAGGTATTTATACAAATGCTAGGTTAAACTAACTAGGAAATAAATACTTAGACTAGGAAGGAAATCAGAGACCTAGACTAGGAAAGTATCTACAGGATTTTATGTACAAGTTTAGGAAAGAATCAGGGAGATTCTTTGGGCCTAAGATAACACAGGATCAAGGAGATTGATCCTCAATCTCCGTGGATTCTGGGGGATCCTTATTACGCCCCCGCAAGACGGTGGTGCCGTCGGCAACGCCGATCTTGGTGCGGAGCAGGTGAAAACGCGGCCGGGGCAGGGGCTTGGTAAGTGCATCTGCTAGCTGGTCATCAGTGGGCACGTGATGGACTTGTAGGAGGCCACGGGTGACCTGGTCACGGACGAATTGAAAGTCTATGTCCACGTGCTTCATCCTGGAATGTAGAGCAGGGTTGGCGCAGTAAAAGGTAGTGCCTATATTATCGCAGGAGATGGTGGGTTTCCCTTTGGGGGTGATGCCAAGTTCCTTCATAAGGGACTGAACCCAGAGAAGTTCCGCAGTTGTGGATGCAACTGCGCGGTATTCTGCCTCCGTGGAAGAGCGGGAGACCGACCTCTGTTTGCGGGAGCTCCATGACACCAGGGTTCCTCCGAGGTACACAAGGTAGGCTATAGTGGATTTGCGGTCGTCTTGATCACCTGCCCAATCCGCATCGGAGAAGGCAGTGAGAGTACTGAAGGAATGGGTGACTGCATGAAGTGGGTTGGACGCTTGGCGATGAAGATGCAAGCCAAAGAGGAGGATGCCTTTGAGATAACGAAGCACACGCTTCAAGGCCTGCCAATGGAGCTCTGTGGCAGCATGCATGAACTGAGAGAGGCGGTTGACAGCAAAGGAAATGTCAGGTCTGGTGAGGTTCAGATACTGCAAGACTGCCCACAACTCTTCGGAATAGGGTGGCATCAGCAGGTGGGGAGCCATCTTTGAGGTGGAGGGGTGGTGAAACTGCGAGGGGGGTGGAGACAGGTTTGGCTCCGTCCATGTGCACCAAGGTGAGGATATCTTGGAGGTACTGGTGCTGTGATAAGAAGAGGCCATCCGTGGTAGGGATGACCTCCACGCCAAGGAAGTAGTGCAAAGTGCCCATGTCTTTGACTGAGAACCGGTTGGCCAGTGCAGTTATGAACCGAGAAATGAGTGCTGAGTTGTTGCCTGTAACAATAAGGTCGTCAACATAAACCAGAAAATAAGTAGTGTTGGAACCTTGCCTGAGTAGGAAGAGAGCAGAAAGGGCATTGACAAAGCCCTGGGCCAGAAGAAAGGAATGCAGTTCCTTGTACCAGGCCCGTGGGGCCTGTTTGAGGCCATATAGGGCTTTCCGGAGTTGGCAGACATAGGTTG
The DNA here is from genome assembly GCA_032719365.1 of Prinsepia uniflora. Lineage (NCBI taxonomy): Eukaryota > Viridiplantae > Streptophyta > Magnoliopsida > Rosales > Rosaceae > Prinsepia > Prinsepia uniflora. Next base: position 71,160,512 of record CM064873.1, read on the forward strand.
GGTTGTGGGGGTCCACAAACCCAGCTGGCTGGGCCATGTAAACGGTGTCATGAAGAGTACCCTGCAGGAATGCATTATTCACGTCCAGCAGACGTATAGGCCAGCCATTGGTCACGGCTAGATGAAGAATGATCCGGATGGTGGTGGGCTTCACCACGGGGCTGAAGATGGCGGAGTAGTCCACGCCGGGACGCTGGTGGTAACCCTTAGCCACTAAGCGTGCCTTGAACCTGTCCACGGTGCCATTGGCCTTTCGTTTGATCCGAAAGACCCATTTGTTTCCGATAACATTCTGGTTGGGCTGTGGGGGTACAAGGGTCCAATTGCCATTGGTTATAAGAGCATTGAGCTCATCGGACATTGCTGCATGCCACTGTGGGTGTTTCACGGCCGAGGAGACACATGTAGGTTCAGGGAAGTCTGGGAGAGGATGAGCAGTGACGGTGAGAGCATAGGTGGGCACAGAGGGAAGACAACCTGTTTTGCTGCGGGTTAGCATGGTATGGGTGGGAGATGGGGGAGCTGGGGCCGGGGGGGCAGGTTGTGGAAGGGTAGAGGCCAACGGTGGTGAGGAGGTGGATGTGGAATGCGGCCGAGGTGGTCGCCGTGTAGGTTCGAAGGGGAGGAGGTGGTTGTGCAGGAACAGAGGATGCAGCAGTGGTGGTGGCTGGTTAGGGTGGCAGGCCGGTTGTTGTGGTGGTGGAGGGGGACCGGGTGAGCAATGGGACGGGCTGGACCATTGCTGGAGCAGTTGCTGCGTCAAGGCCTGATGAGGAGGACGTGTCGGAGGGTCCTGCTGTTGAGGTGGCAGCTGGTGTGGGCACTGGTGGAGCAGCAGCGACAGGGGCAGGGAGGAAGGTGACAGGGGGCAGGGAAGAGAGCCAGCTTTGGATATTGTGGGGGGTGACAGGAGGGACCTGGGAGGATTGGTGGAGACCTGGATAGGTGGACTCATCAAATTGAACATGGCGGGAGACATAGAGCCGATGGGCAGAAGTGTCATAACACAGATATGCACTTTGGTTGAGAGAGTAACCAAGGAAGAGGCAGAGAGTGGAACGGGGTTGCATTTTGTTGGTGGTGTACGGACGTAACCAGGGAAAACAGAGGCAGCCAAAGGTACAGAGGCGATGATAGTTGGGTGGAAGGTGAAAGAGAGCCGTGTATGGTGACTGGTTTTTGAGAGTGGAAGTGGGGAGGCGGTTGATGAGGTAGGTTGCTGTTTTGAAGGCATAGGTCCAGTAGGAGAGTGGAAGGTTAGCTTGATGGAGGAGTGTGAGGCCGGTTTCAACTAGGTGGCGATGGCGACGTTCAGCCATGCCATTGTGTTGGGGAGTGTGAGGTGGAGTGAGGAGATGATTAATACCATGGGTGGCAAGGAAGGGTTTGAGCTTTGTGAATTCACCACCACCATCTATATATAGTGTTTGAATGGGGTGCTGGAAGTATTTTTCAACGAGGTTTTTGTAGTCAATGAAAGGGGAGAAAACATCTGATTTTTTTTTTAGAGGATATAACCATGTATATTTAGTGAAGTGGTCAACAAAGATGATATAATATGAAAAACCATCAACAGAAGTGTAGGGGGCAGGGCCCCAAACATCAGTATATATCAGTTGAAGGGGACGGTGACTCTTAAGGGAAGAAGTGCCAAACGGCAACCTATGACTTTTATTACATAGACAGGACAGACACTTAGTTTCAGGGAGATTGGAGGATAGTTTGATGGAGGACTGACGAAGAATGGTGTTGAGAACTTTGTCATGAGGATGGCCAAGGCGGCGATGCCAGAGGTTGGGAGAGACCACTACACCCACCAGTGCTTGAGGTTGCTGCAGGGTCGTAGACGACCACTTATACACGCCATCCTTACTCGGGCCTTGAAGAAGAACCGCCCCCGTGCTCAGGTCCTTGACATGAAAACAATGGGGAAAAAGTTCAATAGGGGTATTGTGAGCTTGATTAAACTTTGAAATGGAAAGAATGTTGCGAGTTATTTTAGGAGCACACAACACATTAGTAAGAGAGAAAGTGTGCGAAGAGGGAGAGGGAAGAGTGGCAGAGCCGACATGGGTGATGTCAAGCCCTGTCCCATTACCAATCAGAATCTCATCTGACCCCTGGTACTCAGAAACAGCAGAGAGGTTGTGGGGGGAAGCAGTGACATGGTGGGAAGCGCCGGAATCAAGGAGCCAGGGTGAGGAGGAGGAGGAGTGGCCGGGAAAAGTGGGATTGGCCACTGGTGGAACAGCAGATGGACGTTGCAGCTGGGGACAACGTTTGGCACTATGTCCTTGAGTGCCACACCATTGGCAAAAGCCACGGTAACCACCACCCTGGTTGTTGTTGGACCTGCGTGGGTAGGTCTGGGGCTGACCTGAGCGCTGAGAAGCAGAGCCACGGCTATCAGAAGTAGGGTTGAAGGTGCAGTGGTCAGATGAGCCTCGTGGAGAGCGGTTGTAGGAGGAGTTGCGGGTGGTTTGGGCAGCATTGGTTGTGATGACAGAGTGAGGGGAAGCAGGGGCTTCACGGGAGGTGGCTGCCTCATGTTGAACCATCATATCATGGAGGTTTTCGAACGAGACAGAGGTGTCTCGAGAGCGTACTGCAGCTGCAATGTCTTTGAAGGCTGGGCCAACGCCGTTGAGGACATAGAGGAGTAGGTCATCGTCAAAAAGTGGGGCATCAATAGCAGCAAGTTCGCCTGAAATGAGACGAACCTCCTGCAGGTAGTCACTGACTGGTCGGTTGTCACGGCGAAGAAGAGTCAGCTTCTCTTTGAGACCTAAAACACGGGCTCTAGCTTTGCTGGCATAGAGGCGTGTGAGGTATTAAGGACCCTGCCGAATCACAGGATATTGAGAAAACTCCTTCCTGATTCGGCTGCTCCCATATCTACAGGAATCAATCTTGATTCCTTCCTATTGTATTCATTATCTTCCTACTGTATTTCTTTCCTAGTTAGTCTCTACCACTACATACCTAGTTAGGACTCCACTTGTATATACCTAGTTAGGACTCTGTTAATTCTCTGTATAAATAGGGCACTACTGTAAACAAGTTAATTAATCAAAATATAAACAGAAATCTGTTTATCAATACCTTTTATGGTATCAGAGCCTCTAAGCTCCACCGAGAAAAAAAAAAAACAAAACCCTAATTCCTAAATCCTCAGTTTCCATGGCCGCCCCACCCAACCCTGCCTCGGCTACCTCTCTACCACCACCACCACCACACCCCGCCGTTGACCCTGCCCTTCCGCCCTCCCTCATTACTATCAATGCCGCAGCCCAGCTTCCTGTCAAGCTCACATCCAACAATTATTTTCCTTGGCGTGCCCAATTTCATGCCCTTCTCCGTGGGTATGATCTCATGGGGTTTGTGGATGGCTCTCATCCCTGCCCCCCTGAAACTGAGCCTGCGCAGCGTGCCCTCTGGCTCCGCCAGGACCAACTCCTCCTCCACGGCATCCTCGCCTCTGTCTCCCCTCAGGTTATCACTCTTATTGCCGCTGCCCCCACCTCTGCTGCTGCTTAGCAGCGTCTTACCCACATCTATGCCAGCAAGGCCCGTGGCCGTGTTCTTGGCCTCAAGGAGCGTCTCCATCTCCTTCGCCGTGGTGAACGGCCTGTCTCTGATTACTTGCTGGAAGTTCGCCTCATCTCTGACGAACTTGCTGCAATTAACACCCCCCTTGCAGATGATGACCTACTCCTTTATGTTCTCAACGGGGTAGGCCCTCAATTTAAGGACATCACTGCTGCTGTCCGGTCCAAGGACACTGCTGCTGTCCGGTCCAAGGACACTGCTGTGTCCTTTGAGAACTTACATGATATGCTTGTCCAGCATGAGGAAGCCATTAACCGTGACAGCACACCCCCTTCTTCGGCCATCACTGCCAATGTCTCCCACCATACTCGCCGATATTCCTCACCCCGTGCTGCTTCCACCCCTAACAGTGGCCGCCCTCAACCACTCACTCACGGCGCTCCCCGCCCTTCTGGCCACCGGTTCTCCTCTTCCAGCAGCTCGAGCAACAGCCAGAGAGCATGAGGGAGGGTTTCAGGGGGGGGTGGGCAGGGGCGAGTGCCATCAACGTATCCCATAAGGTCATACCCTTGCAGGAGAGCATTAAACTGTGCTCTCCAAGGGGAAAAATTGGTTGCTGTCAGTTTGAGTGTAAACTGAGCAGCGTTAATGGAGATAAGAGAGGAGAAGGGGTTAGTGATATCGGGGTTTGGTGGGGGAGTTTGGATGGCAGGTGCTGGCGATTGAGCAGCCATGGAAGGAGGTTTTTTGGGAAGAAAAAGAAAAGACAGAAGGGTTTTCTGCTCGGTGGAGCCTTAAGGCTCTGATACCATAAAGAGGTAGGAAATTTCCTTGTATTTCTTTTTTAATAATAACTTTACAGTGTAGAGAGGTATTTATACAAATGCTAGGTTAAACTAACTAGGAAATAAATACTTAGACTAGGAAGGAAATCAGAGACCTAGACTAGGAAAGTATCTACAGGATTTTATGTACAAGTTTAGGAAAGAATCAGGGAGATTCTTTGGGCCTAAGATAACACAGGATCAAGGAGATTGATCCTCAATCTCCGTGGATTCTGGGGGATCCTTATTAATGCGCACGGCTGATTGGACCTGTAATATCTACTTTATTGAGTTCAACATAGTATTTTGCTTATTCCAATTCCCAAGAAATATACATCTAACTTCTTTCATACTGCAGACCTGTGTACCCTTCAAAACCATCAAGTTCAGTGCTTGTCAGTTTTATCTTATGTTAATTTTTTGTTAGATGTCAAACAATTACAAATGCTAACACAAGGTTTAAATTTGATGCTAGCATAAATGACTGAAAATATAGGAATCATGAGGAAATATTGGCATAATAACGAGTACTTCCAATTGTCCTCTGCAGTATTGAGCTTTTACGGTATTTATCGTGCATTTCTTGAACCCAAGACATGCATGTGAAGAAGGCCAGGTTTGAAAAAGGTGATTTTAATGCAAAATTTGTTAAACTATAGAAAAAATGTATGAAATTTATACTATATACCATAGGTACGAGTTAGAAAGTGAAATAATGAGGATTATCAAATTGTCATAATTTCTATAAAATCACTATAAGGCTCTTCAACTAGGTGAATAATCCCAGCAAATGAAATAGGAAAAGTCAAAGACAACAGGAAGAATACTTGAAGCATGAGTAAGTTCAGCAAGCAGTTCTGCTTTACTTCTTACCAAATACATGTGGTTTGTTTTGATAGCTCTTTCTAGGTAATCATCCAAGGCTGATCAACCTACCAAGTTCATAATGATGCCATGTCTATCAGTTTCCCCTGATGGTTGTTCATTTGCTATATGCTTTTTTATATTAATCAAATCAATTAAGTGCATAACCTTCAACCAAATGAAGTGGGGAGTGGGTGGTGTCATCTCTATCATATAAACACGTCCTTTCCTTTATTTTTAGGAATACACCCAATATGGTATGTGACCTAAAGAAGAGAGGTCCCTTCCCATTATGGTCTTGTAGCCGCAAGCTCAAAAAAGGGAGGTTCCACTCATAAAGTACTGTACGTATGTCCACTTTGAATGTCATATTATCATAAAGAAAAGAGAAAAAGAAAAAAATATATATCTCAACGTATTAAATTTTACTCTTATCTATCCTCCTAATGTTGTGGAATGTTACATTCCCATTGCACACATCTAATAACAGCCAAAATTTAATTGCCACATCAAAAAATTTGGAAAAAGGAAAAACCATAAAAGCAAATTCTAAATAGTTTAGGAAATTACCAATTGCATGTGATAAAGATATCAAAACATCATGGGGCGAAGCAAATGGTCCAAATGTAATGACAGGATAAGAAGATGGAGAAATGAACTGTGCTAGCGCTTCTTTCCGCAGATCAACCTGCTCATGTGTAAAAACAATAAACCAAAAAGTAGGCTAATAAATTAAACCACAAAAAATTTTAAAATTTTTAAAATTTCATAGAGAAAAGCTCAAAGATTCAGATTTCAAGGCACCTCACAACGTCGGGTTGTATCAGCAAGTATTCCTAAAGCCTCACCAGTTGGAAGAACAGCCAGCAACCAAGGATGTGACTGATACAATGATGTAGTTCCAGGACCATATCCCCATGCATCCGTATTCCAAGTAAAAACCTAAATCAGACAGAACTACTTAAATATAAGAGGAGCAGGAATTACAAGGATGGACAATCAAAAGGTGACTTACTCGTTTCCCCGTTCGCTCAAGTGGCCCACTAACTTCCCCAGTTCCATAGAAAGAGGTCCCTAAGGGAAGCTAAACCAGAAGCAACTATATCAAATTAATTTAATGCAAGCAGAATTATCACAGTGAAAAGACAATATTTGTTAAGAAAAAAATAGATACTACGAAGAACACCTAAGAGAATCCATTTCTGACCTCAAGTTTGACAATCTGCTGCCCCAAAAGACATTCGAAACTTGGAATATATAAAGGTTTCTTGTGATTCATTATAGGCGTGTCCCTATCCTTGCTATTAAGGAAAGAGATACTAGGATGTGCTGCATTTCTATCATTGGGAGAACAATCAAATCGGAATACTCCATCCTCAATGATAGGTTCGAAAATCATAGATCCCGAGGCAGCATTTGCACCGACTGCCTTCCCTTCATAATCAGCCATTTTAGATATCAAACTTTCAGAGACCAACCTTTTACAAGACCTCTTCTTTCTGCATACCAAAATTTTCATAGTCAAATTTTTTAAGTGGTGAACTTCTAACAAACCCCTTCTAGCAGAAACAAATACAGTGGCAGAATCTGAATTTGATTGTAAGATTTCACATCGGATTACGATAGGAAATGGTGGAACAGGACTATAAATCATCTCAGAAAAAATAAACAGAGAAAATTTACAGTATCTTAGTGTCATTTGAGAAAGTACGATTACATCATTCGTGAGGTCTTTTCTCCAGCAGCAGAGGAAAAGACTATACAGAACTTCAGAATAAAACTATCAGAGTATAAATAGCCTTTTTTTCAACCAAACATCAGTGATGGGTTAGGCAACTGAATGTGCCCCTCCAACAATCTTCATAAACCTCTAGCAAACAGAAAAACACAGAATGAATCATCATAAGGGTTTGGACCCAGACTTCCCCTTCCTTTTATTTCATTCGTTCAAAGGCTAGACCTCCCTGCTTCAGTGGAAGTCAGAGAAAGTTGGCCCCAAATGCTCGTGCTGTATTTACTTTTAGTTTGGAAAAGAAACTATCACAATATCTTGAACTGAATGTACAGTCCAATTACATCATTGTGTTTAATTTCCATCTTTGTGTTTGATGTCCCCACAATTATAGGCGCAATCTTTCTGAACTATATAAAATCTTTCTGAAATTTACCGAAAAGCTAATTATAGGTTCTGGACAAAACCAAGAAATAACCCCTCATGTGCGAAATTACAGAAAAATCAGTACTGCATTCGGCGTTCAAAAGCTGCTGATTCGGACTTACATGTTCAAAGAATAAAGTACAGTGAAAAAAGTGAATATTCTAAACTAGCTTCCAACCACGGGACACTTTTGTTAGGAAAGAAAAAGGTTCTGCATAAAAATTAACAAAAAACAATAGTGGCAATGGTCAGTCACTAGAAAATCCAAATGAACAAATTTGAGTAAATATAATGATTGCACAATATTCATTCAAACCTACAATACCAAAATAAATGCATTTCCACATCTAGTTTTGCATATTTGCAAATCTTACATATAAGCACAGATTTTACTACTGCAGAAAGAAAAACAGATATACCATATCTTGCATATATATATATATATATATATATATATGAGAATTTCCACTGTTAAACATAGAGGTAGTGATTGGTTGGTAGATTGAGCATTGGAAATATCATGGAATGAAGGAAAATAAGGATTGGGTGTGAAGATAGTTAAACCAAACGAAAAATGTATTTAAACTATGAACGGAAATGATTCCTTTTGGAGGTAGTACAACAATGAAGAACAGAAAATTGGTAAGCAATGCTGATTATTCCAATAAAATAAACACTCCCTCATAAGCCTAATAACTTACATGTGCAATATAAGGAAGCAAAAACAATTTACAACAAAACAGAAGATGCAATGACTTCAACCCCATATCACCCAATCTCAGGACATGCAAATCATAAATTTGACGCATATTTAGTACCGATTGCATAAAGGTAGACGGGGCATCATTGTCACAATTTTGTTGCTTAAAATAAATTCAAGCGATAATTAGTAAGAACCTGATGGACCCAAATTGAAATTCAGGACCAGGCTTGCTCCTCAGACTCAATACTGAGGATGAGATTGCACAAGCCCCACAGTTGCTGTTGCTCTCGTCGATTGAAAGACGATGGTGACGATGGAGATGCCTAAGCGTGAACTTCGATGATCCTCCACCTACTCTGCCACTCCATGCTGCTACTTCTGCCATTGGCTTGTCACTATTTAAGTTTAATATTCTTTTTACTAATGATTTACTCTTTCATTCTTATTAAACATTTTTTATTTTATTTTCTTCGATACAATGATTAATGATTAATCCATGGAAATAAAGTAAATTACCGTGCTAGTTTCACCGAGAGTAATAATTTTTAACACGATATATAATTCGAAATTTATATGAGATTTACTAGAGTTAACCTGTATAATTAAAATTTTGGATCATTTTTTAATCTACTCGTTATAACACGTTTAATAAACATGTGGGTTTCGGGTCAACCTATATAATAACTTATTAACTCATTTAATAAATAGGTAGATTTCGGGTTAATCTGTTAACCCGTATATTGACTTATATATTGACTCATTTAATAAATGTGTCATTACTAACTCATATATCTACTCACTTACTTACATAAATATTTATTAAATCTTATAGTTTAAATAGGTTAAACAAGTTAACGGGTTATATGTTAATTGTGTTTCGAGTACGACCTGTTTATTAAATGGGTTATAGGGTTACCTAGGTCATTAACGGGTCGGATTCGGGTTGGACATTGTTGACATGATTATTAAACAGGTCGGGTTTGTGTTAGGCATATTTAGACAAAACAAAGTTCATGACACGACACGACTCATTGTCAGCCATAAGTCTGAGTCTATCTTAATAAGAAGTGCAATAAAATCTCCCAAATGCAAAATTCTATTTGTTAGATTTGGCCGTTTTGTTTTAGAAGATTCTTATTAAACATTTATTTTTATTTCTTTTTATTTCTTTGATTCAATGATTAATCTATGGAAATAAAGTAAGTATTCTATTAAGACATTTAAATATTTTTAAAGATATTTTTAAATGACAAATTTTAAAGACATTTTTAAAATCTTATAAATTGGTAACATTTGGGTAATTATCTAAACAATTTTTATAAATCATATTATGAACTTTCTCTCTATTAGAACAATTTTGGAGGATATATATTAATAAATTTTGGTAGATATCGTGATTTTTTCATTTTATTCTTTTTTCTTACAATGGTTTCTTTCATGTAAACATTAATGGCTGAGACTATCTCTTCATCATCATCATCATCATCTTGAGTCACACATTTAGCAGGGACCAGTATTATACACTCATACTTGTCACTTTTTTTCTATCGGAATTGATCGCACCTTAAAATTGATCTATTAGATGCTTTTGAATATGTTGGATGTTTTGGAATCCTCCTAAAAGTAGCTCTAAAATTTTACGCAATTTTTATAAATTTTTCTTGATTTTTTTGGAAAATCTGAGATTATTATAAAGTTTTTGTCACTAAAAGCTAAATAACACTTTTGGTGATGAAAAACTTGAAAAACACCACGGCAAAAGAGAGCAAAACTAACGGTTTATGGATCGCACATTAAAATTGATCTATTAGATGCTTTTGAATATGTTGGATGTTTTGGAATCCTCCTAAAAGTAGCTCTAAAATTTTATGCAATTTTTCTTGATTTTTTTGGAAAATCTGATATTATTATAAAGTTTTTGTCACTAAAAGCTAAATAACACTTTTAGTGATGAAAAACTTGAAAAACACCACGGCAAAAGAGAGCAAAACTGACGGTTTATGGAAAAAAATCTATAGAATTATAACAAAAAAATCTACACTAAAATGAAAACTTTTTGGCCGCCTTTTGACGCACGTTTTTTCAAATTAATGTTTAATATGGGATGAACTTTTCGGAAGAAGGGAATGTTTTTGATAAAAATGTGAGAGAGGTTCAAAAGTAAATCTCTCCCCTCGAGGACTTGTTTAAGTTGTGGATTTGGTGAGATTTAATGTTAAAAATATATGTATGATAAAACAAAAAATGTTTAGCCCCTCAAAGGAAAAGATTTGCTTTAATTTGAACATCTCTAGACATTTTTCCCAAAAACGTTATCTTTTTATGAAAAGATTCATCTCATAATAAAATTTAATTTAAAAAACATGCGTCAAAAGGTGGCCAAATTTTTTTTATGTTAGTGCATATTTTTTTGGTATAATTCTATAGATTTTTTTCCATAAACCATGACTTTTGCTCCCTTTTTACCGTGGTGTTCTTCAGGTTTTTTGTCACCAAAAGTGTTCTTCAGTTTTAGTGACAAAAACTTCATAGTAATCTCATATTTTCCAAAAAATAAAAAAAAAATTGCATAAAATTTCAGAACCACTTAAGAGGATTCCAAAGCATCCAACATTTCAATAACATACAATAGATCAATTTTAAGGTGCGATCAATTCCAACGGAAAAAAGTGATAAGTGTAAGTGTATAATATCAGCCCCTACTGAATGTGTGACTCAAGATGATGATGATGATGGAGAAATAAGCTCAGTCATTAATATTTACATGAAAGAAACTATTGTAAGAAGATAAAATAAAATGGAGAAATCACGATGTCCACCAAAATTTGTTAATATATATCCTCCAAAATTGTCCAAATAGAGAGAAAGTTCAGAATATGATTTATAAAAAATGTTTGGATAATACCCAAATGTCCATACCAATTTTTTTTTAATGTCTTTAACATTTGTCATTTAAAAAATGTTTTTAAAAATATTTTAATGTCATAATGGAATACACCCCCATAAATCCCTCTCATTGAGGCTATACATTTTTTGTCTTATCATATGTATATTTTTAACACTAAATCTCACCAAGTCCACAATTTAAACAAGTCCTACAAAAATAAGTCATAATTGAATACTTCAAGACTTATTTTGACATTTTTAATAACATTAAAAATCTTAATTGAATACACTAGGACTTTTTAAAAGTCTTTTAAAACATTTAAATGTCCTTACTCGTTTAAAACACTTGTATTTTTAAAGTCTTAAGACACTTGTATTCTTAAAACACCTGTATTCTTAAAGTCTTTAAAAATATTTAAATTGTCTAATTGAATACACCCTCCTAAAGCTTTGTACTTATGACTTACCGAACTCGTTTTAGCCTCACTTATTGTAAATGAAATCTCCCAAATGCAAAATCCAATTTTTTAGCTTTGTCCATTTTATTTTGAAAGATTATATTTTAAAGAGTACAATACTTGCATTACTTATTTGAGTATTTATCGGTATCGTATTTTGAAATAGTTTTTTATTTTTCAGATACAAAAATAGTTGTAAAACTCGTTTGTTAACAGATTTTTTTACAAATGAGTTTAGAAAAAAAAAAAAAAAAAACAAGTTTACTTAGGTTAACAGAACCCATCCGAATCCCCCCGAGATTAACGCGGGATGTGTCATGCTCCCGTCTGACACGAAGTGTCAGACAAAGGATAACTCAAACCTTAGCCCGTTTAGGGCTTCCAGAGCGCGTGAGGATCAGTGGAGGAGTGTGATGTCTCGGTCTCTGCTACAGCTCACATCCGTGATCAACCTTAAGGGCATTAAAACCATTTAAAAGCTGTGAGTGGACGAAAAATCAATAATTTAATAAATCACATTTCATAAAGAAACATTTATCTCCTTCACTAAAAAGTATACATACATCCGAAAACCGAAAATCAAACATTTACTTTAATTAAATCATTGAGGCCTTAGCCCAAAACCATAAATCCAAGTATGTAGGAACTCAGCCCAAAAACCGTAAATCCAATCATGTAGGCCACTGCCCAAAACCACCAACACTGAAATACCATTTCATAAACCCAATAAATCTGAAATCCACATACATAATCCAGTAAAGCCATGAATCACAATTCAATCCAATACCATTATATACACCAATCCTCGGCCAGACGTCTGGCATCCCAGACGTCATGTCACGGTCCAAGCTACGCGTGCTACCCAAGGTCTCAACCCGAGTCAATCTCTGACATCCCAGATGTCTGACGTCCCAGACGTCTAGCAATCCTACTCCTGAGTCACTATACGGTCTGGCAGCTCTGTGCACTGGCCCCTCGCAGGCAATGCACCGTGACTACTCTAGCGTCCCAGACGATTGGAGGAGACAATCCATAGATATAAGGATGGTATATGGAAAACCATTTCATAAGTCATCTCAAACTGTTCAAATGGGCCTATGCTCGGGATTTCCATAAAACCATCTTAATCCACAAATCCGATTTCTCAAATCCAAAATCATTTATGGGTCCCCGACCCGAAATCACATTCATAAAACACAATTAGGCTTTAAGCCCGATTTTGTAAACCAACTGGGCCCTTGGCCCGATGCCTCATTCAATCAAATGGATTCCAAGTCCGATAGTTCGTAAACCAAATGGGTCTCAAGCCCGATTCCATATTTCCAAATCCAAGATCATACCATTGAACCATTATTAAAATCACAATCACGTAGAAATATAGTATAAAATCGTAAACCTCGAAATACATGTAAATACGAAATTACCTCGAATTACATGCAAATATGTAAATTACTAATACCACAATCATCATCATAGATGACAGGACTCGTCCCAACTGGACTTTGATAAGCGTGCCCGGTCCTGCTCCCGTCTAACAAGTCAACTGAAGTCCCGAAACTACCCTTCAGCACTTGTCAGACAAGGGATAACTGCATTGATTTCCGCTCATACCTCCGCCTCTCGATTAGCCCCGAATGTCGTGTCACGACCTGGAGGGTCATAAAAAACAAAGGTGTGAGTGGACAAAAATAATATCATTTAAAATACATTTATCAAACCACATCGTTTACCCTCCAGTTTATCAAATCATGCATGCATAGGGAAAAACATATGAATAACAAAGCCAAATCACATGAAAACATTAAAATCCGGTTCTCAAACCCAATATGTGAAAGCATTTCATAAAACATATAACTCGGGAATTACACATCCGAGGATCCTCTGGGAATTACACATCCAGAGTCGTCATCCATGCTGGGAATTACACATCCAGTCTCACCGGGAATTACACATCCGGTCCCTCCAGGAATTACGTATCTGGAGTCACTTCGGGAATTACACATCCGAAGTCTACCCAGGAATCACACATCTGGGGGCATCAAACATCAATACACAATCAAAAGCATTATTTCAAATCAAGTATTAAAACCATGCCAAAACCATTATCACGGGGCCACACGCTCAAATCTCATTTCTCGTCAATCCATAAAAGCATTAAATAATTCAATACACGTAAATCCGTAAAATCATAACCAAAAACATCACAAACCCAGTAAATCAATTTCCCAACTCATAATCTAAGTCAAAATCAATCACAAATCCCGGGCTTTCGCCAAAAACAATCATTTCACATTTTCTCGAAAAACGTGCCTAAAACACCGATTAAAATAATCATTAAATCACACAATAATCATATCAAATCATTGCGATTAAAATCATGCCATAAATCATGTAAAATATTTAACTATGCATGCATATCAATTTATAAAACAACGTCCACTCACACACCGTCCAACTGCTCGTTTCCCGCGCTGCACGCGTTTCCGTAATTTCCGACATTTGTCAGGAATTCCGAATCCTGTGCAAAATCATTATGCAGGGTTACTAATAACTCAATTTACATCATATCAATTCCCTATAATTTTTTGGGATTTAAATATTATTTTAAACTACAACATAAACCGTCGGACCCTCGAAACATTATCGAGACGGTGTCCGATCGATTCGAAACCAACTCCAAAATGATCGTTATAATGTATAGAGTAGAACACCTGTTGGACATTTTCCCAGAAAACGATTCATGCGCCCTCACGCGTCGCCGCAAGCGGCTGCGCGTGAAAGTCACGCGCCATGAACAGTGCAGCTACAGTGTCGTCCCTGTTACCCGTTTCCCTGGTATTCGGGTCTGCAACCCGCGGTGCAACCCGGCTTGTTTTCTATCAATTTGAACCCAATTCCTCCAGTTCTTTCACTCATTCTCATCTATTCTACATCTATGTTTGATCTGTGACCTCAATTTGATGAAACCATGCCCTAAATTCCACGACTCAATATCGAAACCCGACGGGTCCTAACTCGGGTTCTACCCAAAATCGACCTGTTTCCTTCAATTGATTACACCAGAAGCATCTAACATTCATTCTAAACACGAAATTGAAATCAATTTCAAGAATTATTACCTCCAAGTAATCGAACTCAAGCTCCAATTTTCAAAGAAGTCGCAGGGTCTGTTCTTGCTGATTTCTTCGTCAATTGTCTTCCCTTTTGATGTGGTTCAACTCGAAATCGTCCCAGAAGACTAATTCTGATCTTAATTCGGCCTGGGTTAAGCTCAAACTCGAAAATTAAATCTCAATTTCTTCAAGCACGGTTTCGGGTTTTTCCTCTCGGGTTCACAGGTTCTTCTCTGTTTTCTCTACTGTTTCCCTTCCGTTTTTCACTCACAATTTTCCTCTGAATCCCTCTGTGTCTCTGGTTTTCATACTTGATCAATCTGAGTTAGGAATTTAAACAAAGATTAGGCGGCTAATTTGTCCTTGTTAGGCATTCAAACAATGCCACTAATCTCAATTAAACCTTACCAGGTGTCACTTAAGTAGTCATCCTCATCCCAGAAGCTGAATTAGCTGATTCCAAATATATTTTTTCAGTTAATTGCACCGTTAAAGACAAATTACTGTTTTACCCTTATCATAACAAATTACCAAAATGCCCATCCTCGTTCTAAACCCATAACTTTTTCATTCGGACTCTGATTGACGCATGCCGCCTGTCTACGGATTCAGCGTCCCGAGACCTATCCAACGGTCTTCCCGGAAAGTCCAAACAAGGTCCCGATCAAAAAGTCAACTTTCGGCCCTTATTCCTAGGGGCAAAATCATCATTTTCCTCAAATTTTCCAAATCTCGTTTTTCGAATTTCCGGGTCGTTACATAGAAATCACATATGTAAAACATATAAAACAGTTATGCATGCATCATAGTTTAGAAAACAATGTCCACTCATAGACCGCCCTAACTACCGCCTCGATATGCGTGCCATAAGCCTCCAAAGGCTATATCACCATCACCGGAACACTTGGACCTGTCCAAATCACACCCGAAGATAACTATTCAACTATACAAGTCTATAGGATAAACCCCCAAAATTCCCGAAAAGTCAACGTGTCCCGAACAGATTCCCTAGGTTAAAAACCTCGATTTGACCAACTTAACCATCTTCGATCGACCCGAAACCACCACCATTGGATCCGAATCGTCGAAGCCTTTAAAATGACACTAGGCCACCTCGAAATTCGAGCCCACAGGCACCCATGCACGTAGTCAATGCAAAAATCAACTTTGAAAAAGTCAACGGGTCAAAATCAATGGGTCAAAGTCAACGGGCCAACTCGCCAGTGACTCGCCGAAAAACTCCATTGATGCCTCAAACTTCAAATTTTGATATCTCACTTGTTTCTCAACCAAATTCGACGTTCTACCTATGTAAATCCATCTACTCGAGCCAAAGATTCCAAATATAAACCCAGAAATTGTAGAAAGTACCTGGATTTAAAGTTATGGTCATTCAAAGTTTCAGCGAGAATTTCGATCATCATTCCGGCCACCTCCGACGTCCAAATCCATCCCAAATTGTACCTACAAGCTTGTGAGAGCTCAAGGAACATCATCATAAGCTTAGAATCGATCAACGCCATCAAAATAAAAAAACCTAAAATTTGAATCCCACGGTTTACCTTCCAAAATTCCAGCCACCGTGCACGACAGTCCTTGTCGTGGCCACCATTGGGTTTGTCTCAACATCCTCTCCAACTTTCATTCATGAGTCACAAGCAATGGATGATGATTGAGAAGGGTTGGTGTAGGATTGGGGTGCACGGTCATGATGGAGGAGATGATGAAGATGGTTGCACGGGAGAGAAGAGAGAGATGAGGAAGGAAAAATAATAAAATAAAATAAAATAACTAATATTTTAATATAAAACCATCCAATCAAAACTTAGGTCTACTTTTTAGGAGAGATGACCAATGGGATAAGTGACACTTGTCACTTATCCAAAGGCCCCACATTAATTAATTAGCCAATCAGATTTCATTATTATATTAATTTGAATTTCGAGAAGCTAATTAACCCAATTTCAATCCCGTGACCATAACTTCCCCGTTCAACGTCCGATTTCAACGTGCTGCCTGTCTACGTACTCGTAACATCCCGATCTACATAACAGTCCTTGGTCCTCGTATGTTTGACTCCCCCTGTCAAAAGTCAACATTTTACCCAATTTTAGGGGCAAAACGGTCATTTTACACCGTCCGTCCGATTTCTCTCGATTAATCCCCGATTAATCATACTAAATCCATAATTAATTAATATTTAATCCTGATATTTGGGACGGGTCTTTACATAGGTCTTATTTAGTATGTTGTATTGTGCTGATTATTTTAGTCAGATAGACTAATCTATCCACTGAATAGATTGACTATTCAATCGGGTATTTGGTACTTTACAGAATTAGAATGTCGACTATGTTATACTAGACGAATTATATTATAATACTAATACAAAATATTAATTATGTATGTTATTATTATTATGATTTAATAAGGACAATTTTGAGAGTATTATTTTAACGTTTTTGGACCGTGTTTGATCCTGAAATGACCAACTCGATGAGACCCGCTGGGGGATCTAGGACCAACCGTGTGGTGTCTTGGGCCCGCTAGTGGCGTTGCTGCTCGGCAGGGATCCTGCAAAGACTTGACACCGGTGTGGTGTCGGCCAAAAGGGCTCCGATGCTTAAGTTAGTATTTGAATGCAGAAAGGCAAGTAAATACAGTGTTCTGGATCGGGTCTGAGAGAGTTACTTTTGTGAAGGGTTTCGAGATATTTATAATAGCCATAACTGCGGTAGGTGGGCTACTGTTGCTGGAGCAGGTTGTACCTTGTGGCTGAGAGTTGCCTAACAAGCCCTAGACTTCCCGAGGAGGCGCCAGCTGGAGTCCCAACTTGCCTCCGTCAGGGAGTGGGTATGGCAGGGTTGGTTAGGTGTAACAACCCGTACCTACGGGAAGGGTAAAAAGGTAATTTTGTAAATTTTGTGTAAATGGACGTTTTTGCCCTTGTGAATAGTAAACGAAAAGTTGACTTTTTGAATTACCGATTGGATGAGTGTTGACCCTTAACCGTGACGTAGGTTAGGACGTCACGAGTCCGTAGACAGGTGGCAGGTTCGATTTGGATAACCGGAGGGAAAGTTATGACGTTCGGAAGTTTGGGGGCGTTGCCGTAATTTTGAGTAAACGAGGGAAATGTTGACTTTTTGGAGGACTTGTGATTTTCACGTGGACCGAGGACCGTTAGATAGGTCTCGACGTCCTGAGTTCAACGACAGGCGGCACGCTGTCATCGGACGTCGGACGGAATATTTACGGGTCTGGAAAGTATGAGGGTAAAATGGTAATTTGTGCAGGAGGGGCATTTTGGTCATTTCCCCTCAGCCCAATCAGATAAGGGCAAGTGGCAGAGATTTTTTGTGCTGGCCTATGGATGATGGACACGTGGGAGTGGCTGGATGGTTCCAGGCCGTTCTCAAGTGTGCACGGCCACACCTTGTACAAAATCAAACCGTGTTTTGGGTTTGAAACACAGAAAACAGAGGGTGAGAGGTCGAGGAGAGCTTGATCGATTTTGTGCCAGGGGGAGTGAGGAATGACTGGTGAGAGTGACAGAGAGACGAGGGTGAGGTGTTGATCGTGTTTTGGGACTGGAATCGTGCACGGCGGCACGGTGGTGGTGCGGCGGATATTTGAGGAAAACAGGGAGGCCGTGAGTTCGTGGTGGTGGCTACGCCGTGTGGTGGCTCAAATCACGACCGTGGGACGTTCAGGAGGCTACAGGGAGTCCAATGAACACCGCGGTACGCGGCGGCGATTGCGGCGGAGACGGAATCGACGGGTAAACTTCTTTACTCTGTTTTCCCGTGCTTTTTCAATTCCAAAGTTGTGAGGGTAGGATGAAAATCGAAGGGAGTGGTGAGTGCAATGGTGTTCAGGGAGGTTCTAGGATTGGTGTGGGATGGTCACCGTGACGGGGACTTACACGGCGGAGCCAATCGACAAAGAGTGCTCTGTACTCTGTTTTGGCCGTGGGTTCAAACGTCGAGTCGTGACGTTTGGGCACAAGTCGACGGTCAAGGTGAGTCGGGTTAGATGTAGAAGGACCTTAGGAACCGTCTGGTGTTGCCACCGTGACGGGGGATGACCGGAGTGGCTGGATCGTGAAACAGGGGCCGTCTGTGTGTTTCTTTCGAGCTTCAGTTGTGAAGCTGAGTGGTGAATCGAACCAGGAGAGTGAGGGGAATGGATAGGTTGGAACTGGACGAAGCTTTAGGTGAACGAAAGGAGAGAAATCGTGCAGGTACGGCGGAGAACCGCTGACGCCGGTTCAGTTGCAGACTACTGTGCTGAACCGGGTTTGCTCAAGGTTGAAGGGCACTGTAGCAGGCGCGTGAGGCCCACGCGCAGCCACTTTGGGCGGCGCGTGAGGCCCACGCGCAGCCACTTTGGGCGGCGCATGGAGGAGCGTGGGGAGGAATCCGGCCAAGCTTCCAACACGAGTTTAGTCCTAAATGTTCTAAGGAATCCAATGGTATAGTTTTCGGGTGAATCAGACGGTGTTACGGAGTTGTTCGGGAATCCAGACGGTTACGGGTTTAGGATTAAAATATTATTTAATTCCCGAAAAATTGGGGAAATTAGGATTAGGATCCTTGATGTATTTGTGACCCTATTTGGTGCATTTTGACAGGACGGGAGGTACCCGAGACGGTCGAGGAGCGCACGGAGCGCGATTGACTTGCTCAGATTTGTGAGTGGACTCTTTCTTACTTTCGAGCATGCCTAACTGTTTTTAGTTATGTTTTATTATTTTAAGTATGTTTGTATGCTTTAAATGATGGTTATACGTGATTGGAATGTTTGCACGTTTTTCGAGACGTTTCTGGGATTTTGCACGTTTTTCGAGAAAAAACCGGTTTTCAGATTTTGATGCCATATTTGAGAAATTCACCCTATAAATGTTTTCTGATGATGGTAAATGGGTTATGAAACATGATTTGGGATTTCCTATGGTTTTTGGTATGGAAATGGATTTTCCGGATTTGGGTTCGGAATGTCGGTTTTGAACGCCGGTAGGGCTTCGAACCGGGGATTCCGAATTCGAGTTTGAATATGGAATTAGAAATGGTTTTCAAATGGATTGAATTTGCTGGATCTGGATATGGGTTTAAAGACCCGGATATTGTTTGACGGGGGACGAGCCCGGATTAAGTTTAAAGACTCGGGAGTTTAAAGACTCGGATATATTGACTTACCCCCATAGGCCTATTGAGTTTAAAGACTCGGGAGTTTAAAGACTCGGATTTATATTTGAGGCCTGGTTGAGTTTAAAGACTCGGATAGGTCCAGCAGGTTTGATCGAAAAAGATTGATTTGATACTGAACTATGGTTTCTCTATCCGTTTTATAGTGTTTCCGTTTCTTATGGTATTTTATAGTGTATCTGTTTCTTATGAGATTTTATAATGTTTCTGTTTCTTATGATGTTTCATGTTATGATTTTCTAGCACTTCGTTGGGCATGCCTGTGTTAAAAACGGAGGGAACACTGATTCTTATTTTTCCTTAACCTCGAGTTAGTGATGAACTGATTTTACAACTTTTGGTTCTTCTAGTCCACTCACACTTTTGTTTTTAAATTTTCCCTCCAGGTCGTGGTGATAGCGCTGGGGTGAACGTTGAGGCAGATATCGAGGCATAGAGCTTACGACGTTCTTCCGTTGCGGACTTAGAATTGTAGGACTTTTGTGCCCATTTTGTAGAACTATGCTCTGACTTACTGTTGTGTATATATTCACTCCTTCGTCTGATAGTTATGCTTATAGTTGTATTAAGGTTATTTTTGGTACTGTAAGTGTGATTGTCAGACGGGAGCAGGGTTCGTCCCGGGTATCGAGGTGATATTTGGGACGGGTCCTGACAATTGGTATCAGAGCATAGGTTGTGTCAATTTGTGTTGGGTTTAGGTTGTTATACTAACTCTATGCCTCTTTCAGCGTACGATCGATCATGCCTCCGAGACGTGAACCCCCTCCACGACCTGAAGATGAAGCGGCGAGAGGGACTGAGAGCGCTTCGATCGAGAGAGCCCAGAGGCTTGGGGCTACTACGTTCAGCGGTGGGGCCGATCCCGAGGAAGCTCACCGATGGATCACCCGGCTTGAGCGTATTTTTGGGGTGATGCATTGTCCTCCTGAGGATCGGGTTTTGTTAGCTACTTTTCTGTTGGATGGAGCTGCATATAAGTGGTGGTATACGCTGGAACTGTCCGGCTGGGATGCACATACCGTGACTTGGGAGATTTTCTGGGAGCGGTTTCTAGATCAGTACTATCCCCGTTCTTTCCGGGATGCTAAGGAAGCAGAATTTCTTCACTTGAAGCAAGGGAATTTGACAGTAGCAGAATATGAGCAGAGATTTCAGATGCTATCTCGTTTCGCTCCTGCATTTGTGGCAACCGAGGCGGAGAAGTGCCGCCGGTTTAAGTTGGGCCTTCGGGGAGAGATCAGGCCCATAGTGACAGCTGGCTCTTTTGCTACTTTTCGGGAGTTATCTGATGCTGCTGTCAGGGTTGAGGCCAGTTTACCTGCTAGACCACAGTATTCGGGCAGTGTTCGACGCCGAGAGCATTCATTTCCAGGAGCATCGAGTCAGAGGCCCCCGAAACGGGGTAATTTTGGTGGATCATCATCGGCTGGTGGAGCCCGGTATGGCAGACCAGGCAGTTTTCAGGGCTCGGGATTTCGAGGAGCTAGGTCACAGCCGACTCCTCAGGCGAGTGCGACTTCCGTTGCTTCTACAGGGAGGCATATCGGTGGACCCGGTAGGGATACTTGCTTCTATTGCGGAGAGCGAGGACACTTCCGTCGGGAGTGCCCATTGTTAGCTCCGGAGGGTGGAGCAGGCAGAGGTGCAGCAGAACCCGGGCGGAGTACTGCTTCAGTGTCAGGGGCAGCAGGCCCTAGGGGTGGCGGTGGTGCCACGAGCAGTTCCAGGGGGCGCGGTAGGTCATCGGGACCTCAGGCAGCGAGTTTTTGCTATGACTCAGCAGGAGGCTAGGTCAGCACCGGGAGTGGTGACAGGTACACTCACCATATTTGGTCACACTATTTTTGCTTTGATCGATCCCGGGGCTACCCATTCATTTATAGCTCGGAGTTGTAGTTTGGTTATGGAGAGAGAGGTGTCTACCTTGGATTGTGCTTTAGGGGTAAGTACACCTACTGGGAAGGTGTTGGTAGTGACTCAGGTGTTGAGAGAGTGTCCGGTGATGGTAGGTAAGGTTGAGTTACTAGCAGATTTGTTACTTTTGGATTTACGGGACTTTGATGTTATATTGGGTATGGACTAGTTGACGAGACATCATGCTTCTATCGACTGTTTCGATAGGAGAGTTACTTTTCGGAGTCCCGGGTTAGTAGAGCCTACGTTTCAGGGGGATCAGTGTGCACTTCCTACCGGAGTTATTTCGGTACTTGAGGCTAGCAAGTTGTTGCGTAAGGGGTGCCAAGGTTACATAGCTCATGTGGTGGATACACGTACTAAGCCAGTGAGGGCGGAGGACATACCAGTGGTACGGGAGTTTCCCGATGTTTTTCCCGAGGAGTTGCCAGGACTACCCCCACACCGAGATCTTGAGTTCACGATTGATCTTCTTCCAGGTACACAGCCTATTTCACAGACTCCTTATCGTATGGCACCTGCAGAATTGAGGGAACTTAAGGCCCAATTGCAAGAGTTGGTCGATATAGGATTCATTCGACCGAGTATGTCACCTTGGGGAGCACCTGTTTTGTTTGTCAAGAAAAAGGACGGAGGACTGAGATTGTGTGTGGATTACAGACAACTGAATAAGGTAACTATTCGGAATAAGTACCCCCTACCCCGGATTGATGATTTGTTCGACCAATTGAAGGGAGCTCAGTATTTTTCGAAGATTGATCTTCGCTCCAGTTATCATCAGTTAAGGGTTAAAGAGGAGGATATACCGAAGACAGCTTTCCGGACCAGGTACGGTCATTATGAGTTCGTTGTGATGCCTTTTGGTTTGACTAATGCCCCATCAGCTTTTATGGACCTTATGAACCGAGTGTTCCGGCCCTATTTGGATTGTTTTGTGATTGTCTTCATTGATGACATTTTGGTCTATTCGAAGAGTGCGAAGGCACATGAGAAACATCTGAGAATCGTGCTTAAAACTTTGAGGGAGCATCAGTTGTATGCGAAGCTCAGTAAGTGTCAGTTCTGGTTGACCAGTGTTGGATTTCTTGGCCATGTGATTTCGGCCGAGGGCATCAGCGTGGATCCTCAGAAGGTTGAGGCGGTAGCAAATTGGGAACAGCCTAAAATGGTGACCGAGATCAGGAGTTTCTTAGGTTTGGCAGGTTACTACCGGCGCTTTATTGAGGGCTTTTCTATTCTAGCAGCACCGTTGACGAGGTTGACTCGGAATGGAATTCGATTTGAGTGGGACGAGAACTGTGAACAGAGTTTCCAGGAGCTTAAAAGACGGTTGACATCTGCTCCTGTGTTAGCCCTTCCAGATGATAGTGGGGAGTTTGAGGTGTACAGTGACGCTTCTTTGCAAGGATTGGGTTGTGTCTTGATGCAGCATGGGAGAGTGATTGCTTATGCTTCCCGGCAATTGAAACCCCATGAGGTGAACTACCCTACACATGATTTGGAACTAGCAGCGGTGGTTCATGCATTGAAGATTTGGCGGCATTACTTGTATGGCGAGAAGTGTAGGATCTTCACGGACCATAAGAGCTTGAAGTATTTGTTCACTCAAAAGGAATTGAATCTGAGACAGCGCCGTTGGTTGGAATTGCTTAAGGACTACGACTGCACGATTGAGTATCACCCAGGG
The DNA here is from genome assembly GCA_032719365.1 of Prinsepia uniflora. Taxonomy (NCBI): domain Eukaryota; kingdom Viridiplantae; phylum Streptophyta; class Magnoliopsida; order Rosales; family Rosaceae; genus Prinsepia; species Prinsepia uniflora. Next base: position 71,183,878 of record CM064873.1, read on the forward strand.
AAGGCGAATGTGGTAGCCGATGCTCTGAGTAGGAAGTCAGCTAGTTCTTTGTCACATTTGAGGACAGTACGGTTACCGTTGTTGGTTGAGCTCCGCAGGTTGGGAGTAGAGTTGACTGTGGATGATCAGGGAGCACTCCTAGCGAGTTTCCATGTGCGACCTGTTTTGATTGATCAGGTGATTGATGCTCAGTTTGAGGACCCTATTCTATGCATCATTCGGATTGAGATCGAGGCTGGAGAGAGACAGGACTTTGAGATCCGTGAGGACGGAGCCTTAGTTATGGGTGGACGGTTGTGCGTACCTGAGGATGAAGCATTGAAGAAAGTGATACTGGATGAGGCTCACTGTTCAGCTTATGCGATGCATCCTGGTGGAACCAAGATGTATCGTACACTTCGGGAGCATTACTGGTGGTCAGGGATGAAACGTGAGATTGCAGAATATGTCAGCAGATGCTTAATTTGTCAACAGGTAAAAGCCGAGCGGCAAAGACCTTATGGAGCAATGCAACCTTTGCCGATCCCCGAGTGGAAATGAGATCACCTGACTATGGATTTCGTGTTCAAGCTTCCGAGAACACCAAAGGGCCACGATGGTGTGTGGGTTATTGTAGATCGACTTACGAAGTCTGCTCATTTCTTGCCAGTACGGGAGAACTTCAGGTTGACGCAGTTTGCACAGTTGTTTATAAATGAGATTATTCGGTTACATGGGACTCCAGAGTCGATAGTATCTGATAGAGATCCGAGATTCACTTCTCGATTTTGGCAGAGCTTACAGGAAGCTTTTGGGACTAAATTGCATTTCAGTACCGCATTTCATCCTCAAACAGATGGACAGTCGGAGCGGACTATTCAGATTCTCGAGGATATGATGCGAGCTTGTGTTTTACAGTTCCAGGGTACGTGGGAGTCTCATTTACCTTTGATGGAGTTTGCCTACAATAACAGTTATCAGGAGAGCATTGGGATGGCTCCTTACGAGGCTTTGTACGGGCGACAGTGTCGGACTCCATTGTGTTGGACTGAGATTGGTGAGCGGAGGTTGACTACTTCTGAGTTGGTAGATCTTACGCAGGAAAAGGTGGCACTGATCAGGGATCGATTGAAGGCAGCTCAGGACCGACAGAAGAGCTATGCCGACCGTAGGATTAGAGATTTGGAGTTTGCCGTAGGAGACTGGGTTTTCTTGAAGTTATCTCCTTGGAAGGGAATCGTACGGTTTGGCAGACGAGGGAAATTGAGTCCTCGTTACATTGGACCTTATGAGATCTTGGAACAGATTGGTCCTGTTGCATATCGATTGGCCTTACCAGCAGACTTGGAAAAGGTACATAATGTCTTTCATGTCTCTATGCTTAGGAAGTATATTCGAGATGATTCACATGTTTTGGAGGCACAACATGTGGAACTGAGGGAAGACTTGAGTTTTGAAGAGCAGCCTGTTGCGATCTTGGATCGGAAGGATAAAGTTTTACGAAGGAAGACGGTTCCCTTAGTGAAGGTATTGTGGAGAAATCATCAAGTGGAAGAAGCTACTTAGGAACCCGAGGCCTTGATGCGTGAGCAGTACCCTTATTTGTTCCACTGAATTTCGGGGACGAAATTCTTTTTAGGGGGGTAGATTGTAACAACCCGTACCTACGGGAAGGGTAAAAAGGTAATTTTGTAAATTTTGTGTAAATGGACGTTTTTGCCCTTATAAATAGTAAACAAAAAGTTGACTTTTTGAATTACCGATTGGATGAGTGTTGACCCTTAACTGTGACGTAGGTTAGGACGTCACGAGTCCGTAGACAGGTGGCAGGTTCGATTTGGATAACCGGAGGGAAAGTTATGACGTTCGGAAGTTTGGGGGCGTTGCCGTAATTTTGAGTAAACGAGGGAAATGTTGACTTTTTGGAGGACTTGTGATTTTCACGTGGACCGAGGACCGTTAGATAGGTCTCGACGTCCTGAGTTCAACGACAGGCGGCACGCTGTCATCGGACGTCGGACGGAATATTTACGGGTCTGGAAAGTATGAGGGTAAAATGGTAATTTGTGCAGGAAGGGCATTTTGGTCATTTCCCCTCAGCCCAATCAGATAAGGGCAAGTGGCAGAGATTTTTTGTGCTGGCCTATGGATGATGGACACGTGGGAGTGGCTGGATGGTTCCAGGCCGTTCTCAAGTGTGCACGGCCACACCTTGTACAAAATCAAACCGTGTTTTGGGTTTGAAACACAGAAAACAGAGGGTGAGAGGTCGAGGAGAGCTTGATCGATTTTGTGCCAGGGGGAGTGAGGAGTGACTGGTGAGAGTGACAGAGAGACGAGGGTGAGGTGTTGATCGTGTTTTGGGACTGGAATCGTGCACGGCGGCACGGTGGTGGTGCGGCGGATATTTGAGGAAAACAGGGAGGCCATGAGTTCGTGGTGGTGGCTACGCCGTGTGGTGGCTCAAATCACGACCGTGGGACGTTCAGGAGGCTACAGGGAGTCCAACGAACACCGCGGTACGCGGCGGCGATTGCGGCGGAGACGGAATCGACGGGTAAACTTCTTTACTCTGTTTTCCCGTGCTTTTTCAATTCCAAAGTTGTGAGGGTAGGATGAAAATCGAAGGGAGTGGTGAGTGCAGTGGTGTTCAGGGAGGTTCTAGGATTGGTGTGGGATGGTCGCCGTGACGGGGACTTACACGGCGGACCCAATCGACAGAGAGTGCTCTGTACTCTGTTTTGGCCGTGGGTTCAAACGTCGAGTCGTGACGTTTGGGCACAAGTCGACGGTCAAGGTGAGTCGGGTTAGATGTAGAAGGACCTTAGGAACCGTCTGGTGTTGCCACCGTGACGGGGGATGACCGGAGTGGCTGGATCGTGAAACAGGGGCCGTCTGTGTGTTTCTTTCGAGCTTCAGTTGTGAAGCTGAGTGGTGAATCGAACCAGGAGAGTGAGGGGAATGGATAGGTTGGAACTGGACGAAGCTTTAGGTGAACGAAAGGAGAGAAATCGTGCAGGTACGGCGGAGAACCGCTGACGCCGGTTCAGTTGCAGACTACTGTGCTGAACCGGGTCTGCTCAAGGTTGAAGGGCACTGTAGCAGGCGCGTGAGGCCCACGCGCAGCCACTTTGGGCGGCGCGTGGAGGCGCGTGGGGAGGAATCCGGCCAAGCTTCCAACACGAGTTTAGTCCTAAATGTTCTAAGGAATCCAATGGTATAGTTTTCGGGTGAATCAGACGGTGTTACGGAGTTGTTCGGGAATCCAGACGGTTACGGGTTTAGGATTAAAATATTATTTAATTCCCGAAAAATTGGGGAAATTAGGATTAGGATCCTTGATGTATTTGTGACCCTATTTGGTGCATTTTGACAGGACGGGAGGTATCCGAGACGGTCGAGGAGCGCACGGAGCGCGATTGACTTGCTCAGATTTGTGAGTGGACTCTTTCTTACTTTCGAGCATGCCTAACTGTTTTTAGTTATGTTTTATTATTTTAAGTATGTTTGTATGCTTTAAATGATGGTTATACGTGATTGGAATGTTTGCACGTTTTTCGAGACGTTTCCGGGATTTTGCACGTTTTTCGAGAAAAAACCGGTTTTCAGATTTTGATGCCATATTTGAGAAATTCACCCTATAAATGTTTTCTGATGATGGTAAATGGGTTATGAAACATGATTTGGGATTTCCTATGGTTTTTGGTATGTAAATGGATTTTCCGGATTTGGGTTCGGAATGTCGGTTTTGAACGCCGGTAGGGCTTCGAACCGGGGATTCCGAATTCGAGTTTGAATATGGAATTAGAAATGGTTTTCAAATGGATTGGATTTGCTGGATCTGGATATGAGTTTAAAGACCCGGATATTGTTTGACGGGGGACGGGCCCGGATTGAGTTTAAAGACTCGGGAGTTTAAAGACTCGGATATATTGACTTACCCCCATAGGCCTATTGAGTTTAAAGACTCGGATTTATATTTGAGGCCTGGTTGAGTTTAAAGACTCGGATAGGTCCAGCAGGTTTGATCGAAAAAGATTGATTTGATACTGAACTATGGTTTCTCTATCCGTTTCTGTTTCTTATGGTATTTTATAGTGTATCTGTTTCTTATGAGATTTTATAATGTTTCTGTTTCTTATGATGTTTCATGTTATGATTTTCTAGCACTTCGTTGGGCATGCCTGTGTTAAAAACGGAGGGAACACTGATTCTTATTTTTCCTTAACCTCGAGTTAGTGATGAACTGATTTTACAACTTTTGGTTCTTCTAGTCCACTCACACTTTTGTTTTTAAATTTTCCCTCCAGGTCGTGGTGATAGCGCTGGGGTGAACGTTGAGGCAGATATCGAGGCATAGAGCTTACGACGTTCTTCCGTTGCGGACTTAGAATTGTAGGACTTTTGTGCCCATTTTGTAGAACTATGCTCTGACTTACTGTTGTGTATATATTCACTCCTTCGTCTGATAGTTATGCTTATAGTTGTATTAAGGTTATTTTTGGTACTGTAAGTGTGATTGTCAGACGGGAGCAGGGTTCGTCCCGGGTATCGAGGTGATATTTGGGACGGGTCCTGACATTAGGTGACTGTCGCATCCTGCTGGCACCTGTACCCTGTCAGGTGCCGAATGACAGTCTTGCACGTAAGTGCCGATCGACGGGCCACAGTTGTGGGGGTGCCGATCGGGTAATCGGTCAGCGTCCGTCCTGTCTTGGCGGGCCCTGTGCTTAGGTGGTCGATCCATATGGTATCAACATAAGTCCCCTAAGTCTTTGACTGAGGTGGATTTTCTCGGTCGAGGACACTTGTGATGACGGCCGGTACTTGTCGACCGACCAGGGCAGTGCGCCCTGTCCCCTAGTAGCCCCCTAAGTCGTGGATCGGGGAGGTGCACCATATGTCCGAGGTGAAAGGAGTCCTCGGTGCTGAGTCCCGCAAGCTGCCTACAGGGATGACCGGGAGATCGTGGAGAGGCGGCCGAGGGGGATAGCGGGGACACGTCGGTCGCAGAGAGTGCTTACCGACGGAGAGAGGAAGCATGCCGACGAGGGAGATGGCGGGAGTCGCCGGTCGGCATGCTGGAGTGATGTATATTAGGGATGTAGAGACGTACGTATGTACGTGGGTGGGAATGTATGATATAGATGTGCATACAGTACAAGGACGTATCTGTATCGGAAAGGTGGCCGTCAGATCGGAAGTGTAACGACCCGTCCCAAATTCCAAGATTAGATTAGTGACTAATCACGATTAGTGAGGCTAATCCGTGATTAGTTGAGCGAAATCGGACGAACGATGCAAAATGACCGTTTTGCCCCTAGCGTGGGTAAAACGTTGAATTTTCGTTCGGGTGATCAAATGGACTTTGACCGATGATCGTGACGTAGTTCGTGACGTCACAAGTTCATAGACAGGTGGTACGTTCAATTCTGACGTTCGAGGAAGAAGTTATGACGTTCGGAAGTTTAGGGGCATTTTGGTAATTTTTGTTAAAAGGGGCGAATAGTTGACTTTTTGATCGGGATGTCCAATGGCCGAGGGTCGAGGACTGTTACGTAGATCGGGATGATACAAATCCATAAACAGGCGGCATGCTGAAATTGGACTTCGAACGGGGAAGTTATAGGTCACGGAAGTTCAATTTCACTATGCACGTACTTCGAGATGGTGATGATTTGGCCTTTTCTGATTGGCCAGATATTTTGAGTGGGTCCCATGGATGAGTGACAAGTGTCACTCATCCCATTGGCCATTTTCCCTAAAAAGGGGATCTAACTTAATTAAATAATATTAATTTAATATTTTATAATTAATCCAATTAACTCATCTCTAATCCTAGCCATCCATTCCATCCCTCAATCAATCCACACCACTCATCTCATCTAATCTATCTCACTTCTCTCATCAGCCATCAAACATCATCATCTTCATCAAACTTCATTTCTTCATTTTCCTCACAAAACCCGAAACCATCCATAACTCCATTTTCTTTATTTTCTTCAAAACACACAACACCACCACAAACCTCCATCTAGTGTGACCGTGAGAGTGCTGCGAGGATGACTAAGGAACTGAGGACAACGGCTGAGGACGGTGGCCCACGGTGGAGGCCACGGCAGAGTGAACTCGTGAGGTGAGAAATATTCAAAAATTCAAATTTCGGTTTTGTTGGTTTTTGTTCAATTCTAAGGATTGGGAAATATTTTTGGGGATTCTAGGAAGCTAATAGGATTAGTTCTGGGGCTTATGATGGCCGGAAATGGCCGTGAACGGCGGGGGAAAATCCGGCCACCATTGACGACGGTGAAGGCGCGGTTTTGGTGAGTTTTCTTCGGTTTTTAATGTCTAAAAGGTAGGAAATGAATGTAGGAAGTTATTAGGATCAAAATGGAATGAAATGAACCTAAAATGGACCCTGAACCGGTCCAAGAACCAGAGAAAACCAGTTCAGCACAGTGCTGTGAACAGTGAACCGGTCAGTTGGAGGTTAGTGACGATGAATAGTATTTTGGACCTTCTAGGGTGCGTGGGAGCGCATGAACAGTAATTTGGGAAAGTTTTCAACACGAGAAATCTTCTATTCGATGTAACGAACATTTTGGGACTGGTTTCGTGTCAATCAGACACTGTCTCGATATGTTTCGGGCATCGTAAGGTTTAGGGTCGGCTTAAAAATAGTTAAAAGTTCGGGAAAATTACGGGGCTTTGGTAGGAGATTAATAAGGTAGTTAGTAACCTTCTATTACGATTTGGACAGGTTCGGGAGTCCCAGTGACAGTGATCGACTAGGGTATTCTAGAGTTGGGGCTGACGTTGAGGAAAAGGCAGTTAGTAACCTTCCATTACGAGCGCTGGGGCTGACGTTGAGGAAAAGGCAGAGGCATAGAGTATTCTAGAGTTATCACGGAATTATCTCGGAGTGTTTCCAGAGTTTTCGTTGTGCGTGTAGTCAAACTTTGAGTAGGATTTCTATTTACCTTGTTTTGGACTATGTGCTGTATAATGGTTGACTTGTTAGATTTTGAATTCTCCCTTGTCTGGCAGTGTTTTATTTTTTGGGTTTCGTGAGGTTGTTTCGGTCTTTTGTGTTGGGTTGTCAGACGGGAGCAGGGTTCACCTCGGTTATCGGGGTGGTAACCGGGGTGGGTCCTGACAGTCACCACCACAATTATCGTTGCCACCACCCAGCTAGCCTCATCATCACTACCATTACTACTACTACCTTCACCCTATCACCACAACCACCACACCTCCATCACCCATACCAACACCACCCTACCACCATCTTAATCTCAACCATCATTACGACCACTACTGCTATCACCTTACCACCACTCCATCAACACTAACCAGAAGACAGCACAACATCAAACCTCAACCGAGGTAGAAAACCCACAAAACCTACACAATTCACACATTGCATAATATGACATGACCCATCTCAATTTTCCATTTGAAATTCGTGAAAAGTTATGATCCCGTCTAATAACTCTTGACATCTCAATTTAATTATAAAAATTCACTAATTAAATATAACAGAGTTGTTACATTGCAATTCAACACCTCCCTCACATTATTAGGGAAGGTTTAAACTTAAGAGTGCTAAGCCTAGTTCTAACCAAGTTACAAATAAAGAAAAAATAAAGCATCCGTGGAATTGCAAAGTTGACCATAAATCCTCCTATTCTTCTTCATGCTCGTGTTACCATATAAATTACAAAATATTTTTAAATATCTTGTAGGAAAATTAAAGAACATATAAAAAAAAATGTATACTAACAAAAAAAAATTATGTGATAATACTGATGAAAATATTCTTTTATAAATAGGATATAACTACTGTACAGAAGTATAAGAATATTTCGTTAAATAATTAAATAAAAATTTGAATGTATACTTAAATTATTATAAATATAAAATTATAATGTAATAGTGAGGAAAAGACTAAGATTGACTTTTGGCCAATAAAAATATTAAATATTTCAATCACATTTAATAATTGTTTACATTAGCGGGACAAAGAATCACATCCGCGTATAAATTATCAGAACCTCCAGCAGGCGTACGAGCAACTGCCACACCATCTCCTTACGTTAAAACCAAAGCAGAAGCAAATTCAGTCTCGCAGTTGACACGAGAAAATGGGTTCGAAGGTATCCTCTTAATTTTATCCTTTCTCCATTGGTTTCGATTTTAATCATTATTTCTGACCAAACTTTATTTTGCTTATTTTTCTTGTGTTGCTATAGTGTTATTGGTTCAGATATGTATGATGCTTTGTTGGTTTTGAATCTGTAGCCCCTTTGATCAACTGGTCTAATTAATAATGGGCAATAATCTAGTATCATTTTGGGTTCTCTTCATTTTCTCCGTTTGGAGATTGTTAATCTCAGTTTAGTTGTCGTCCATTCGTTTCTCTGAAGCTGTTGATCTGCATGTATGGATTATAGATTTTGCGATTAATAGTATTGTCTGTGGGATGGGATTTATTCAGATCTGAATGCGGATGCAGATCCTATAATGAGATTTTGGCTTTCTTCTTTATATTCTGCTTGCTTGCATTAACCAAAAATGAAATAAGGAAATTCATTAGATTTGTGACTGGGAAATTCAGTTCTGTAGAAAGATATAATTTTCTGATATCATTTACAAGCCAACTAGGCATATTTATACACATCAGTATGGGAGATAAGATGTGACAGTTATCTCCCATCTAAATATGATTAGGACATCTGTCCTAAGTAAGTAACTGCTACAAACTAACTAGAGTACAGGTGTCTAGGTCTAAACAGATGTCTAGTCTAACTGTGATATCCAATGATGTTTGAACAGGTGTACACGGGTCTGTCTTAGACAAGTGTACACTGTTCTGTACACTGTTTAACATCCCCCCGCAAACTAGGCACCCTTTGGGTGACGAGTTTGTTGGATAGGCTGCGATGTCTTGCCACTGGTAGACCTTTGGTGAACAGATCCGCAAGCTGGTGGGCAGAAGGGACAAACGTGACTTGGTGGGTGCCAGAGGCTACTCTTTCACGGAGAAAGTGATAGTCCAAGGCAATGTGCTTTGTTTTGGCATGAAACACTGGGTTGCTGGTCATGTAGGCAGAACTGATGTTGTCACAGTGAAGTAGAATCGGTAGGGGAGGCGGAAGATGGAGTTCTCGAAGTAGGCTGAGAGTCCATAGAGTGTCTGCACAGGTGTAGGCGAGAGCACGGTACTCTGCTTCTGCACTAGAACGGGAGACTGTTTTCTGTTTCTTTGCACACCAAGAGATCAAGTTTGGACCCAAGAATAGGAAAAAGCCAGTCACGGATCGTCTGGTGTCATGACAACCTGCCCAATCAGCATCAGAATAGGCACGGATGTGGAGAGGCAGGGGGCTTCGTTGGATGTGTATGCCTGTACCCAATGTACCCTTTAAATACCGGATGATGCGTTTTACTGCAGTGAGATGAATTTCTGTGGGGGAACTCATGAACTGCGCAACCTGTTGGACAGCATAGGAAATATCTGGTCTAGTTAAGGTTAAATAGAGTAGGGCACCTACTAGTTGTCTGTAGAGAGTGGCATCGGTTAGGAGCTGTCCATCATAGGCAGAAAGGCTGGTTTTGGCAGCAACTGGAGTGGGGGCTGGTTTACAATCAGTGAGCCCACTACGTTGGAGGATGTCGGTGGTGTATTTATTATGAGTGAGATGAAGGCCAGATGCTGTTTTGGTGGCTTCAACACCGAGGAAGTAGTGAAGAGGACCTAAGTCCTTGATGGCAAATTCACGGGCTAAGGTTTGCATGAAGTGGGAGACTGTAGTGGTTGAGTTACCTGTCAATATGATGTCATCAACATAGAGGAGGAGGAACAGTAGGGAGCTGTTGTTGTGGAACACAAACATAGATGGGTCATCCCGACTTTGAATGAAGCCATGTTGAAGGAGAAACGAACTGAAGCGTTCAAACCAGGCACGGGGTGCTTGTTTGAGGCCGTAGAGGGCTTTGTTGAGGCGGCAAACATGAGTGGGCCGGTTGGGGTCAATAAAGCTAGGTGGCTGTTGCATATACACCTCTTCGGTTAGGTTGCCATGTAGGAAAGCATTAGTGACATCCATTTGACGGAGGGGCCAGTTGAGGGACACAGCAATGGTAAGAACAATTCGGATGGTTGCTGGTTTGACCACAGGACTGAAGGTTTCCTGGTAGTCAAGTCCTTGCTGGTGGAAGCCTTTGGCCACTAGGTGGGCTTTATATCGCTCAAGTGTGCCATCTGCGTTGCGCTTGATGCGGTAGACCCATTTACAACCCACTGTATTGGCTGTAGGAGGCAGGGGAACAAGAGTCCAGGTGTGCTGTTTGAGCAGAGCACTGTATTCTGTGTTCATGGCTTGAATCCAATGAGGGGATTTAGAAGCTTGCTTGTAGGTGGTCGGTTCTGAGGGGGGGACAAGAAAAGTAGTGTATAGTTGGGGAAGAGGGCAGCGGGAGACATGTAACAGGTTTCGGGACTTGGAGATCCCTGCCTTGCTGCGGGTGATCATAGGGTGGGTGTTTCTGGGGGGAATTTGATTGCTAAAGGGGGATATGGACGAGTTTTCTGTGGTGGTGGGAGATGGTGGTGCTGGAGCAGAAACTGTCGAGGGTGGTGAAGAGGGAGGGACTATTGGAGATAGTGTTTGTGGGGAAGGAGGACTTGAAGAGTGAGATGCAGAGGTGGGAGGACTGGATACTGGGGTCTGATTTGGGTGAACAGATGTCAAGGTGGGTTCAGTTTGTGGGCTGAGATCATTGAATTTGTGTTGGATGGGGATGAAGGAGAAAGTAGGGGTCAGGATTTGGGTGCTTAGTGAATGGGAAGGCAGATTCATTGAAGATGACATGGCGGCTGATGTAAACACGTCCAGTGGAGACATGTAGACATCGATAACCAGCATGGGAGGGGCTATACCCGAGAAATACACAAGAAACAGAACGTGGTTCTAACTTGTGTTTGGTATAATCACCAAGATATGGGAAGCAGGAGCAGCCAAAGGTGCGAAGGAGATGATAGGGAGGCTGTTTCTGGTGTAGCTGAAAATAGGGTGATGACCATTTGAGGACAGGGGTGGGTAGAAGGTTGATTAGAAAAACTGCCGTGGTAATTGCCTCTGCCCAGTAGCAATAGGGAAGACCAGCAGTGATTAAGAGGGTGCGTCCAACCTCAGAAATGTGTCGGTTCTTTCTTTCGGCCAGGCCATTTTGTTGAGGGGTATGGGGGCATGAGAACCTTTGATGGATGCCATGGTTAGTGCAAAATGTGGTAAATGAATTGTTGGCAAATTCTTTGCCACCATCACTCTGAAATTGTTTGATGGTGGTGGAAAACTGAGTTTGAACATAAGTAAAAAAATCTGGTGAAGTGGGCAAAAACTTCAGATTTGAGTCGAAGGGGGTAAATCCAAGTAAAACGGGTGTAGTCATCCGTAAATAGAACATAATATTTATAACCAGAAACTGAAGATACAGGGGACATCCATACATCTGAGTGGATTAAATCAAACGGATGTTGAGAGGTGTGATTAACAGAAGAAAAGGACTGTCTAGTACATTTGCTTAATACACATTGATTACAAAAGGGACTACTAGTAGAAAAAACAGAAGAACTGAGATGGTTCTGATTTGCCAGCCTGCGTAGGACTTGGTGAGATGGGTGGCCTAGCCTTTGTTGCCACAGAGTGGGGGTAGCCGTGGTGAGGAAGGCTTGTGGTGGGTTGTGTGGCTTGATGGGGTATAATCCATCCTTACAGGGGCCCTGAAAAAGAATAGAGTTGGTGGTTAAATCCCGGATAATAAAGTGTGTAGGAAAGAAGGTGAGGCTAACATTTTGATCTTTGGTGAATTGAGCAACAGAGAGGAGGTTTTTGCGGATAGTGGGAACATGTAGGACATCTGTAAGTTTAAAGAGAAACGGACCAGAGGAGAATGTAACGTTACCAGTGTGGGATATGGGCATGGTTTGGCCATTGCCGACCATGATCTGGTCTTGGGAGGTAGGGGCTGTGGACTGTGGAGCAGCAGGGTTCATGGAAACATGGTTAGTTGCTCCACTATCCGGATACCAGTTGGGGTCTGCGACAGCAGCCAGATGAAGGCCAGCAAAGGCCTGTGAGAGATCATGATCTGCAGATTGGGTGGTATGTGGGCAGTGTGCGGCAACATGGCCAAAGCGATTGCAGGACCAGCATTGTGGGCCGTGGGGGCGTGAAGCATGAGAGGGAGTGGGGCCGAGAATGCCAGGAGAGGGATTGGTGGGATAGCGGCCAAAATTTCTGCGGGTGAAGGGTCTGTAATTACGGCCAGGTTTGGAGCCACGGTAGTAAGAGGGACGGCCACGAGCATTAGGGGCAGTAGGGCCTGCATAGGTGGTGTAAAGGGTTGTGGGAGTGGCAGCAGTGGTATATGCAGAACTGGATGTTTGTTGGGCTTCGAAGGATAGAAGACGGGCTCTAAGATCAGAGAAGGGAGGCAGGGGTGGGAAGTTGAGCATTGCAGTGACTAAGATGGTATATTCTGGTCCTAGGCCACGAAGAACAGCAGTGACTAAGTCGGTGGGTGAGAAGGGTTCATTTATGGCAGCAAGAGAGTCAGCAAGGGTCTTGGCATGGGTAAGGTATTCAGAGATGGTTCTGGACCCTTTGGTGAGAGACATGATCTGAAAACGCAGGTTAGTGGCATTTGCAAGAGACTGTTGAGAGAAGTTTTCCCTGAGACAATCCCAGATGGCACGAGAGGTGGTGAGACCCACAACTTGGGATAGAATAGGTTCGGTTAGAGTGGCCCGAAGCATGCTAATTAAGGTCTGGTCAATTTGGAACCAGAGAAGGTAGGCAGGATTAGGCACGGGTACAAGATTTGATGTTAGGGCAGAATGTTCAGAGTCAGATTGGGGTGAGGTTTCAGGATTCAGGGAAGACAGAATAGTAGGAGGAGGAGGAGGATGAGTGCCATCAATAAAACGCCAGTAATTGTGGCCAATGAGGAAAGGTTTAATTTGACTTTCCCATAGAAGATAATTGGTTTCACTCAATTTCACAGAAACCAAGGTGGAAACGTTAGGGGAAGAGATAGGAGGGGAACAGGAATCGGCAGCCATAGATAGGGTTTGTGAGGGATCGGTTTATGGTGGTCAGACAGATTGCTCTGATACCATGTAGAAAGATATAATTTTCTGATATCATTTACAAGCCAACTAGGCATATTTATACACATCAGTATGGGAGATAAGATGTGACAGTTATCTCCCATCTAAATATGATTAGGACATCTGTCCTAAGTAAGTAACTGCTACAAACTAACTAGAGTACAGGTGTCTAGGTCTAAACAGATGTCTAGTCTAACTGTGATATCCAATGATGTTTGAACAGGTGTACACGGGTCTGTCTTAGACAAGTGCACACTGTTCTGTACACTGTTTAACAAGTTCTATTGTCGAATCTACAAACTTTATTTGCAAAAATCTTTGTTTGTTCAACTGGTAAACTTATGAGATTAATATCATGTTAACTTGGTAAATAAAAACTTCTTGTTAAAATCTATTTATGTCATTTCTGACCGACAACAGCATCTTATGAAGATGGGGGAGTGATCGTGAATTGCTCAGGACTCTGGCATATATAGAGCCAAATGTAGGTAGTTTAGACTTTTGAAATGTGTATGTAACACCATTCAATCTTTCTGAATTGTTGTGTTAAAACCCTTGGTGTGCTCCTAAGTTTGACTATATTGTTCATTATGGGTTAGTGTTCTAGACCTTAGCAAGAGTAAGATTTATTGTCAGTTAACCTGCCCCATTGTAGTTTTCGCTAGTGATTTACTTGCTTTTATGGTTCAATTTGTTATAGCAATTGAATCTGAATGCATGAGCGGCTTCCCACTGCAATAAATTATGCATCGATTCTTGTTTTGACTAGTATTGCACTGGATCTGAATTTGAAAATAAGTTATTCACCTGTAAAAGGCCTACTGTTTTGTAGCTGAAAAAATCCTCTTGCTCGAAAGCGCAGCTTTTATTTTTGTTTGCTGAATTCTTTCTTTTCTCTATTTCTCTATTTCTCTGACACGTTAAAGATGGTTAGTCAACTGGGAAGTTCAAATGTCTTGTAATCTTGCCAGCCATGTTTATATAAGTTCTATAGGACATGGTTCCTTTGTCTTTTACTTGGATCAAAGATGAAAATTTATGTTCAGTATCACATTTTACCGGATGGGGTCATGCAGGCGGAGTTTGATGAATATGCTGAGAAGGCAAAGACCCTTCCAGAAACAACAAGCAATGAGAACAAGCTTATCCTCTATGGCCTGTACAAACAAGCCACTGTTGGAGCAGTGAACACCAGTTAGTACAAATGCTTCTTGCAAAATACGAGCTTCCACCATATTCCATTCTCTCATTGCTATACAAATTTTTCATTCTTGAGATACTTAAATTCTCCCTTCATGTGTGGTTCCTTTGTGGTGACTTGCAGGCCGTCCTGGAATTTTCAACATGAGAGACAGAGCAAAGTGGGATGCGTGGAAGGCTGTGGAAGGTGATACATTTGAGAAAATTTGATTTGTGTCTTTCATGTCAATTCTAACTGTAGCTGTGGCTTATTTCTGAATTATCTTTTCTGGTTTTGACAGGGAAATCCAAGGAGGAAGCCATGGGAGATTATATTACCAAGGTGAAACAGTTGCTGGAAGAAGCAGGAGCATCTACTTGATGTTTTCCTGATTCCTGTGGTGTTGCTTCTTTTAGATTTTAAACTGATTCAGAATAAACCTTTTGTAGTATTTCGCTCTGCTACTCTGTTTTATCTAAATTATATCTAAATTCATGCGAATGATTGTGGAGAGGATACTTTCAGTTTGAGACTTTTGGTTAGATATTGTTTTAGTAAATGGTTTCCAATGCTGGGAAGTTGGAAGGTGGCGTTCATTCATAATGAATATGGAATTATGGATAGTGTGTTAGTCAAATATTTTATTATTATTGTTATTTTAATCCAAATTTTATAGTGCGGACGAATCCCTTCTCCTTTGGCTGTCTTTATGTCTCAAGTCCATTGCGTTGGACCTGTGAGTGACATTGGAGCTTCTAATGGAGAGGCGTTAGGCATCATGCCTCGCCTCAATCCTCATATTGCCAAGTTCTGAAGTTTCATTCCTTGTTTGGTGGTGTTGTCTAAGCAGCTGGCAAAGTGGCAATGGTATCACATCTCCAGTCCACAAATAAGAGTTTGGACTCTGATGGCCATGCTATTGCTAGGGTTAGATTGTTAATCTTCAAGACTGAAAGAAAAGAAACAAGAAAATTTTAGACATTCAGATGCTAATCATGCTACCAATACCATTAACCAAGTGGAATGACTCCGATGCTAATCATGCTACCAATACCATTAACCAAGTGGAATGACTCCGTTCCCACAAAATGACGAGAACACACCCAACCTAACGGAGCCAAGAGGATACTAAATTACTAATACTTACAACAAGAGTAAACAATTAGCCTTGGGGGACAGATTTGAATTCAAGTCTAGACTCTAGGGAACGATTTATTGAACAAAAGGATATCTAGAAATACAGTATTCCCTAACTCGGGAAGCACCATCTCTCGCCAGAATACCTTCAAGATCTCCAATAATTCTGGCCAACCATATCTCCAAATTTCTTTGGATTTCTTTCAAGTTGTTTCTAATGGAATCCATACACCGTCTTATAGTAAGTTTGGCCTGCTTCCCCACCTCATCCCCATAATTACTCTTCCCAATCTCCGTTTGAACAGCCCTCAGCTTCTCTCCAGTTTCTGATGCACGCTGCTGAAGTCTAAATGATTCCAGTAAAAATTCTGTTTGTCTTTGTGTACGAAACTCCGGACTAAGGGTAGGTTCACAGGGATCACTATTCAGCTGTAAAAACATGAAAACTTAGCGAGCAAAACCGCACAAAACATATTACAATACAAAAACACAAACAACAACGCAGTTGCTTCTCATGTACACAGAACTTCTCTTTTGTTTCCTGTACTTTTTTTCATTTTGTATTGCTGTTATATCTTTTCTTGTTAATGGAGGATTTCAACCTTGCTAACTCCCAATATAACAGGGATTAACAGAATTCTTTAATATTACAAGGCAAGCATTTGCTTCACATTTTCTTTTCTAATTTATTTTTTCTTCATGCTTTTTTTCCAATTAACGATTGGGTGCTACAATAACTGAAAGACTAGTAACATAATAAAGTAGCATTTTAAGTAAATGTAGGGAACTTAAACAGTTAAATCTTACCATTCTTCTACACAGATCATCTATCTTCCCTGCAAGAGCTTGATACCTCTTGGCCTGCTTCCTCATCATTGAAGGTACCTTGGAAAGATCACTATTTCCAACATTTTCCAAATTCCGTAACTCCTTTTCAAGTAAATTTAGCTTAGATACTGTGCTCGATTCACCATCTAGCTTCCAAGGCAACTCCCTTCTAGGCAAGCAAGATATGTTGATCTTTCATCAGGCTACAGATTATAAATTAACTTGCCTCGGAGAGAAAAGATTAGTATGTAGACTGTTAAATATATACCTTGGTACGAAATGCTTCATATGATACAATGGCTCATGGGATTCGTACTGTACATCCTGCATAAAGAGGAAAAGGAGAATTAGATTATTAGGACGAGAGAAAATCTGTGAAATGAAATAAAATAATGGTTAGCGTTCCTCAGTAAATAAAACTTGCAGAAACAAAGTTAAGTAATATGATTTCCTCAACGAACAGTAAGCATGCATATTTAACTTAACACAATCGTGCAAACCAAAAATGGTGAAAGAAGATCGAATGGATGTCTTTTAGTAGGTTTCATCAAGTATGATCACTCAGATGGGCCATCATGTCTAACGGGTTTCAAGGGGAAGAAAGAACCAAAACAGAAAAGGGCAACCTTCCCAAACGAAGTGCTTACCACAAAAATATAAAATAAAATAAAAAACAAAAAGATTAACAAATAAAGAAGTTAAATATTATTTAAAACGAAAAGACAGTGTAAAGAAAGAAACTTGAGGAAAAGGAGAAGAAAATAACGCGTCAAGTAAGTCTAATTCAGTGGGTTCTAGCATTGACTTGTAGACAATTGGTCTCACGTTCGAACCCTCATGACATATTGTATGAAAATTTTCCAAAATTCCCCCTCCTCTTTAATGGAAAAAAAAAAACGAAAAGACGGCGTAAAGAAAGAAACTCGAGGAATCATAAGGGAGAAGAAAAGACAAAGTGCTTCTGTAATAGTTGATCAAATTATTAGAACAAAATGTTGTGTTGGACATTTTACAGCCAGAATTCACATATCCCCAGCCCCAACAATATGTCCTAAAGACTAGATGTCAAGTTATACAATTTAATTTCTGGATAAATATGGCAAATAAAAGCAAAACATGCCTTCCAAAATGTCCTGTTTGCTAGTGCTGAAGAAGACAGTCGACCTGTATCTTAACGGGTTTCACTTGTTTTTAAAAATGGCTAGAGCTAACTAAGATGCTAATAATCAATTAATAAAAATAACAATAATTACTTCAGTGGGTTTAGTCAATTTCTTTCTTTCTTTTCTTCATGTTAAAAGAAACTAATTTTGGTGATGTTGAGTTTATATCACAGGGACAGGGGACAACAATAGTGGGTGACTCAATATTGGAGTTATGGCACGCAACCCTAGTCACTAGAAGCTGGTATGATAATTGATATCGCTAAGGATAAATTGACAAGAAAACAATAGATTGAAAGCAGAATGCTGTGATGTACGAATGCAAGCTCAAATGTGACGGCAAACCTGCCACAGCCTGGAAGCCTCGGCCACCAAGTGGGAGTCAAAGCCGTAGGCAACGGCATTGTCGCACAGATTGACATCGTCATCATATTCCTTGAGATGATGTTGTTGTTGTAGCCCAAATTGGTGGTCCAAAGCCTCGGACTCTGCCTCTGCTCCTTTGCTGGCCATGAACCCAATCATATCGTCCCTCTCCCCAACTTTTCTCTCCAAATCTTGAATCTTAGCAGTGGACTCGTCCTGGGTTTTCTCCAGCTCCAGAATCCTGGCATGGAGATGAGCAATTTCTTCGTGGGCGATGTCGATCTGGTTGAGCAGCCGCTTCTCCTCGGCCCGCCAGGCGTTTCGATGGGTGGCGAAGATGTCTACAACCCTGGCGTTGGCTTTTGAGTCCTCTTTCCTTCTGGATCTCATCTGCCTCACTTGGTCTTGTGCTTGGCAGAGCCTCGCTGAGAGCTCGCTCACTTGGGTTTGTAGCTCTTGGAACTTGCTTGGAGCTAAGGCCAAGAATATTCCAAAGCTTACCCCAAGATACGAGCACATGAGCTTATTAACATCTTCTTCTTCTTCCGGGTTTTGCTGCTGCTGCTCTTGGTCTTGGATGCTGTGTGGGATTTCAGCCATGTTTGCTTGGGAAGTGAGTCGCTGTTGGGCTTGGGAAATTGAGGACTGAGGAGGACGGTGTTGTTCTGTTGTGACTGAATGAGTGAGAAAGGTATCTTTTTTTGGAACGAGTCGCTTAAGTTTTTATTTTTATATTTTGGGATCAAAATGTGAAAGTGAACGCAAAGAAAACCGGAAAATTAAACTGTACCGAAATTGGCTTACATGGCATAAATTCCAAAATGACTTTTTCGTAAAACGCTATCCAAACTAAATAAAAGTTTCATATATTTATCTAAATGGCCCAATTTTATATACAACAAAAAAAAAATCGCTCGAGAACTCCCAAAAAAAGAAAGTGCATTTATTAACCGTTGGTTCCAAACCAACTCTCTGAATGTGGTAACCACCACTCGCGCCAACAATACACCGGGAAACTCCAAAACCACCCGAAACTCACTCCAAGATCGTTGAGCTAACTGGGGATATCATACATGTGTCCTGCGTCCCTCACGACCGTTCAGTTCTAATCTCCCGGCCTCCAAGCCATCACTCATGTGGACATCAACCACGTGTCCGTAACTATCAATCTTAATCTGACTCACTTGTCCGTTCATACCGTTTATGGATGTGCATAAACGACATCCCACACGTGATCATCCATCACTACTCATTCTTTATTGGGATTCCTCCCAATCACCACTTATCCAGGTGTATTCCATGTCTCGTACTAAGCCACTCAGGATCCTCTCTATCCCGCTCAGTACCTAACTACTCACATGTTTGCCACTTAAGGGCACATCTACCATCTCGGTCACAATCCAAGCTCTCTTGGAATTACATCCCTTAGACACACAGTGTCAATCGGAATCATCCAATCACTATTGGATTCCATCCAACACGTCTCTAACATTTTCTGTCAGGACCGGTCCCAAATCCCCCGGGATTAATGTGGGACACGCCTGATCCCGTCTGACACCACGTGTCAGACTAGGGAAAAATCCTTCTTTAGCCCTGGCCGAGGCTATCAGAATACGTCAGGATCAAAGGAGGATGGGAGTGATGTCTCGTCTCTGCTACAACCCGCATCCGCGATCAACCTGAAGGGCATTAAAACATTAAAAATCGTGAGTGGACAAAATAATATTTTATTAAAAACATTTTCGCATAAAGACATTTATGCCCTTCATAAAATCATACGCATGCATTCAAAAACCGTTTCTCAAATATTCATAAAAACCATTTGAAAAACATTCACAAAACCTTTCAAGGGTTCATGCCCGGCCCCATAAACCGTCATGACCCATAAACCCATTTGGGTCCCCAACCCGAAATCACAACTCAAAAACTTTCAATTCAATAAACAGGGACTCAGCCCAAATCACTTTCCAAAGTATCGCAGCCCAAAACCATTCTCAGTGAAATATCAAAACATCGAATACGGGATCTCCGCCCTAAATCACTTTTCTAAATCATAAAACACGGAACACGGGGTCTCCGCCCCCAAATCACTTTTCTGTAAATATCATACGTACTCGTACGTATAACCCATCCTAGACACTTCTGGAGAAGATGCCAACTCGGGACACACAGCCCCTAAGGAACACATCCCCGATATAGTCACGATGTCATCATATCTATCTAGTGTGCACACTACTCGGGGTCTTACTCCGAGTCTTCTCCCAGGAATCTCCATCTGGGAGGCTCAATCTCTAGATCTAATCCGAGCTCTCTCTGGATCTAATCCACATATCTCTCCGGAATCTGGTCCGGGACCACAACATATCTTGTAACCTCCACTCCTGGAACGGGATCCCTATGGGGATACCCACTCTGGTCTGTGGATCGTAACTCTCCAGGTCGACGTCTGGAGGAGACCATATAAATCATATTGAGGGTTTCATATCTTTTCAAATACTTTCTTTCTTTCTCAAATACATTTCTCAGCTGGGTCTTATACCCGATTCATCTCAATAGGATTCCTCGAATCCGATTCAAATCACTTTCACAGGCCTCGGCCTAAATCCACAGTTCAACTGGGTCTCATGCCCGAATTCTCATTTCACAAACTGAACTGGGACTCAAGCCCGATATCACAACCAACTAGGCCCTAAGCCTGAAACCATAAAGCAACAGGACCTCAAGTCCGATTTCACAACTAACGGGGCCTTAAGCCCGATATCTCAACTAAATAGGTCTCAGGCCCAATATCATAATCAACGGGGCATCAAGCCCGATAGTACCACTAACTGAGCCTCAAACCCTCGGTCTGATCGTATGGCTCAAATGGACCCTAGGTCCGATTCCTCGTCAAATAAAATGGACTTCAAGTCCGAGAGTTTGTAAATAAATTGGGTCTCACGCCCGAGTTCATGTTTCCAAATCCAAAATCCGTTTATTAAACGCTCGTTAAAAACCTAGAACGTATAAAACTGGAAATCTCGAAATACGTGCAAATACGTAAATCCTAGGCTACCACAAACAAGTGCACTCATGGCATCACAAAACATATATTAAAACAATTATAAAACATTTATGCATGCATCGAATTCGAAAGAAGGGTCCACTCACAGACTGTCCAAAGTCGCACCTCGATACACGTGCCATAAGCGTCTCCTGGGCCAATCGTCACCTCCGGGATTCCTGAACATGTCCAAATTAATTTAGAGGGTTACTAACTACTTATATAACCCCTCACTAAAGTCCCGTAAATTTCCCAATTTTCTAACTATTTTTAAACGAGAACTTAAACCTTCGGACATCCCGAACTATATCGAAACGATGTCTGATTGATACAAAACCAGTCCCAAAATGTTTGTTACATCGAATAGATGATTTGACATGTTGATAACTTCCCTAAATTTCCCACCACGCACTACCACGCGCCGCCCAAAGGGCCCTGCGTGTGGGCTCACACGCCGGTGAACAGTTTTCTTCCTCAGAGGGTGAACCGGTCCAGACCGGCCAATTCGGTCCATTCTCGGCAACTGGACCGGCGTGACCGGTCCATAGTTCTATCCTCCTCGTTTTGGTTCGTTTTCAATCCAATTCAATCCTAAAATTCCTATTTTCTCATTTCCTATCCATTCCAGTCCCTAAACCTAATTTAAAACCACTAAAATCCATGGTTCCAATTTGAACCTCACGACCATTTTTCCCAGTTCGACCCCCCAGGCTTCCTCAGCCTTAAACCACCCTCCAAACCCTCTTATTGACTCCCTAACAACCCAACAAACTCATCCTAATCATTCAAAAGCCTCCATAATGTAAAAATCGAAGTAAAGAGGAAAATGGGTCTAACCGTGCAATCGGTTTTTCTCTTGGCCTTCACCGCCGTGTACGGCGGTCCAGATAACTCCCAGCCACCGTCCTCAGCTCCCTCAGCCTCTCTCTCACTCTCTGGGTCTCACAGATGATCATATGGGGTGCAGGTTGGATTGGTTTGGGATGGGTGAGATCGGGTTTGGTGGGTTTAGAAATGAAGAAAATGAATGATCGATGAAGGGAGGGTGGATATGCATGAAGAGAAACTGATGGCTAGTGGAGGGTGACACTTGTCACTCATCCATTGGGCCTTGGGATAAAAATCTGGGCCTCACTTAATTCCAAAAGTCTCTCGTCTCGAACTTCGTGCAATAGTACTTTTGTACTTCCGTGAACCGTACCTTCTTCGTCGACCTGTCTATGGATTTGTATCGTCCCGATCTATGTAAGGGTCTTCGGTCCTCGGCCATCGAACCACCCTTGTCAAAAGTCAACTTTTTCCTCTAATTACCAAATTATCCTTGGACTTCCGAACATCATAACTTCTTCCTCGGACGTCGGAATCGAGCGTGCCACCTATCTATGAACTCGTGACGTCCCGAACTACGTCACAATCATCGGCCAAAGTCCATTTGACCTCCTGAACAAAAAGTCAACGATTCGCCCATTCTAGGGGTAAAATCGTCATTTCGCCCGAACGTTCGCTAATCCTCGTCTAATTCCAGATTAGTCTCGTTAATCCGTCATTAATCCTTAATTAATCCCGTTAATTTGGGACGGGTCATCATATTTTCCACTCATCTCAGTCACCTCCCCTGAGGTAGTGTGGCACACTCGCTAGCGCCCAAAGCTCATCTTCTTCTGTGATCGCACACAGTCGTAACTGAGCCAACTCCCAAAACCAATGCTTGTACTGTGTGTCACTCACGCACCTTCGTACCATCGCCACGACTGGCGAATCTCCATCGTCTCAATCGTCACGATAACTTGAGCCTATCCACTCGATAAGACTCGACTACGTCCATCGATAGCAGCGTATGCCACAACCGCGTGCAGACCAATACCAAAAACGCTCCGCTATCGAGACTCTATACTCATGCGGTCAACTCACCACTGGCACCAACCCCTCAAAGCGTAGTATCCACCGATCGGTCCACCTCAGGAACCATTCCATAAGTACCACACTCCTGGTAACTTGTCCAATCAATCACAAACTAGGGTTATCACAAACCCGGCTGCTCACTGCAGCACGTCCATCCTGACCGATCCATCGCTCTTAACTCCGAAAAGTCTTCACACAGGTTTAACTGATACACAACCACCTAGTAACCACAATTTGAGGACCTCGTCCTCTCATAACTCTACGGCTCCCAACCATTGGGCCAACAAGAACTCGGCACTACTCAGTGCTTAATACTGCTCTACCATGGCACGTCACAATCAATGCATGCCACACCACACAACATCTGTACCGTGGCATCCTCTACTAGTCGACATCCCCCTGAGATTCGACACACTGAAATATGGCCTCTCATGCCAAATATGACAGGACCCGCCCCGATCCTCTCTGGGACCACATGGGGACGTGCCCTGCTCCCGTCTGACACCCAAAATTCATACCAATTTTAACCTTAAGCGTTCAAATGCATAAAAACCAAATTAAAGTTTTACATCAAGTTCGAAATAAACAGATGTCAGACAAGGGATGAAATCCAAATCACAAGTTGCGAGCACGACTCTAACATAAACCTGCGGGTAAAATCACCCAACAGGGATTCAGGTACGCAGAAGTAGATCTATGCCTCAGCCTCAGGTTCCCCATCTACCTCATTAGCACGACCTGGAGGGGTTACCAAAACATCAAGGGTGAGTGGGCCGAAACTCAAGTTTATAAAATCATTTAGTAAGTAAAACATATAATTTACCCCTCCGTTTTCCAAACATGCATGCATCAGAATTTAAAACCATAATTCATATAATATGTATCATAAGGCATATAATAAAACCATAAACATAATTTTAGCCACTGCACTATACACTCCGATCTTGACATCCCCGATGTCTGACGTCCCTGACGTCCAATAAGGTCATAGTCTCAAGGCTACGCGTGCCACTCGGGTCTCAATTCCGAGTTCAATCCCCGAACCCCGTTGAGGGTACGGCATCTCAAATGTCTAGCGTCCTAGACGCTCGACGTCCCTGACGTCAAATAAGCAATCCTGCTCCTGAGTCATTCTACGGTCTGGTTCCTCCGTAGAATGACCCCTCGCAGGCAATGCGCCATGACCACTCCGGGGTACCACATCCGGAGGAGACAATATCATAAGAATGGATCTATACAGTGCAGTACCAAATACATTTTTATTGATATCCACATGCAAAACATATATGTATACATAGATAAAATCCGAACCGATCGTTACGTTTCATTAGACGGGGTTCAAACCCAAATACCGTGAAACGTGCCATAACCATAATTTCAATATCATCAAAACCATTTCTTGATTCCAGCATGTGAACATATAAGTAAATCAAAAAACATTTAAGCATGCAAGGGTTTAATGAAATCGGGCCCACTCACAGTACAATCTTGCTAGGAACCGAACGTATACCCTCGTCCTGGTACAATTGTACAATCCCTGTCATGTCCAAAGTATACGTAAAGGTCAATATAAACCCCTAACATTCAACCATGAAATCCATGGCTGAAACCGGCCCGGAAAAGTCGCCCGAACGGGCTTCCCAATGCAATAGACCTCATTTTGACCAACTTAATGATCTCCGATCGACCCGAAACCACCTCCATTGGATCCGGATCGTCGAAACTTAAAGGATGGTGGTGGTCCCACCAAAATTACTTTTCACACACGCCCACACGCGCCGGTCAACGCCCTGGTCAACGCAGGAACAGTTCCCGCTGACGTCAGCATGACGTCATGCTGACAGCTGTCAGGTCTGACTCTGACAGGTGCCACGTGTCAACACACGATTGGTCCACCTCACTGATCTGTCAAGCCACGTGTCAGATCTGACATGTGCCACGTGTCAGCACGACACTGGTCCACGTCACTGACATGTAAGTGACATGTGGCAGTCCCTGATTGGGTCACGTCACTGACATGTCAGTGCTGACTGTGCACTGACATGTGACACGTGTCGACACAAGAGTGGTCCACGTCACTGACAGGTCTGACAGGGTGCCACGTCATCACCTCTGTCCTTTGACGGGTCGACCCGTTTCTCTGCAACTGGGTCGATCAGACCCGCCATCATGACCCGGTCACCAATCCTCCATTTCTCAACCATTTTAACTCAGGTTTGTTCCTAACTATTCGTCTCAATCCCATAAAGGGTTCTACCTAATTAAAATCATCAAATAAGGGCTGAATCGAAGACTTACCTCGATGAACAGACCCGGTTCTCCCGTCGTCGTTTACACTCTGTTCAGGCCACCGCTGGTCACGAAATCGAGTCGAATAGGTTCCTATCAGTCCCTGTAAGTGAACAGAATCAAAAGGAATCGAAGATAACGTTGAACCATCAAGCTTCCATTTCTGAGTTTTTTTAGAAGGTTTTCGGGTTTGAACCTGCTTACCTCACCACCGTCTGCCGCCGTTCACCGCCGTCCCTTAGCCCTCACCAGTGAGTCTCCCACACGCAGACACAGAGAATGGTTGATGAGCTGGGGTGTTTGTTCGAAATGGACAGTGTGTGGAATCGGGTAGGAAAATATAAAGATGGAGAGGGAATCTGATACATGAAATGGATGGTCCAGATTTGATCTCAGGGATGAGATCAATGGTTGGGATGAAATCTGGGGGTTTCAGATCAATGGCTGGGATTAAAAAGTAGATTAATTCTATTTAAACACATAGTGGAGTTTGATCCAATCTAGCCAATGGGTGAGTGACACTTGTCACTCATCCAGGTGTCCTCCAATCATAACATCAGAATAAAATATTCGACATGATTACCGAGACGCGAAACTCCCGAATTCACGTTTCTGACCATAACTTCCCCGTACGAAGTCCGATTTCGGCGTGCCGCCCGTCTACGGACTCAGGGCATCGAGACCTACCTAACGGTCCTTGAGTCATGTGAAAATTAGTTTCCAAACAAAAAGTCAACATTTCCGCCCCTAAAGTCCAAATTACGGTAATGCCCCTGAACTTCCGATGGTCATAACTTTTTCCCTGATCGTCCGAATTGGACGTGCCACCTGTCTATGGACTCATGACGTCCCGAACTACGTCACGGTCATTGGTCAAAGTCCTTTTGACCCACCAATCAAAAAGTCAACAATTTGGCCATACCATTCACAAGGGTAAAAATGTCAATTCATACATTAAATTACAAAATTAAAATCCTCGAATTTCCGGGGTGTTACAAAATAGGATCCAACGCTCCTATTCCCAACAGTCTCAAATGGGGTCGACTAGGGTCGTCCACGACTTCCACTGATGTCACTTTGACACAATCCTCTGTCTGATATGACTATCCAACGATCCTGACTCTCAAGGTTGTCTTACTGGGACAACCAGCTACCTAAGTCTCATCCATCAGTGACAATACGGCTCCAAGCTGTTAGATTCACACGAACATCGATCCTAGTCGGGATCCAATCTCACTAAAACACGACATCCTATGCCAATCGAACCCTAAATCATCGCACCACGTGCCAACACAACCTAACCAAGGTTCGATTCCACTGAATCCTCACACTCTCACCCTAACTATCAGGTTGATGACGAGTTGTTACCACTGCAGAGACATCACATCCAGCACCTACGCATCACTCTAAGAGCAACTCATGTTATGCTACCACCTTAACAGGACCCGTCCCAATCCCCCTGGATTATCGTGGGATGTGCATGCTCTCGTCTGACACCGTGTGTCAGACCAGGGATAACTCTTCACCCGCTCGGGGTCCATCAGAGTACGCCAAGATCGGTGGTGGCATGCGATGTCTCGATCTCTACTACAGCCCACATCTGCGATCAACCTGAAGGGTATTTAAAATCATAAAAGTTGTGAGTGGACAAAACAACAGTTTATAAAAATTATTTATATTGAAAAGACATTTATACCCTTCACGTAAAAGCATGCATGCATCATAAAACCACTTTATTTCAAATGCTTTCCGAAAGCAAGACACAATGCTTTTCAAATCAGACACAGTGAAAACTGTTTCTCAACCGAAGCCATTAACTCAGTAGGGTCTCAGCCCAAAATCAAATCAAAGAAACCATAACGAAGTGTCAATTCCAATAATAGAACACGGGGTCTCATCCCCAAACTAATCTCGGTGAAACATCATATACATATATATATATATATAACCCATCCTCGACATCTCATATGCCCAAGCAATAACCCATCATGATATATCTACAGAATGCGTACTACTCGGGTCTCATCTCCGAGTCTACCCCTAGGATCTACGACGTCTGGGAGGACCTATTTCCAGACCCTGTCCGAGACTACATTATATCTCTCACTCCTGGGCATGTGCTCTCCATCAGAGTCACTCATCCCAGGCAGTGGATCATGACACTCCAGGATTATCGACGTATAGAGAAGATTACTCATACGAGAGGGTATATACATATAAGTGTGAAAACATTCATCTCTTTCAAATCATAGTTCAACTAGGTCTCATACCCGAATATCATAAACCAATTGGGTTTCAAGTCCAATATCATAAATCAACTAGGTCTTGAGCCCGATACCATAAGTCAATTGGGTCACAAGCCCGATACCATAACCAATTGGGCCTCAAGCCTGATATCATAAATCAATTGGGCCTCAAGCCGGAGATCATACTTTCAAATCCGAAATACTTTTATCAATAAAATCATTTGATATCATAAGCACGTATAAAACCCGGCCTAAGCCCAAGGTATCACATAAAACAGGAAAACTCAAAATACATGCAATAACACATTTTCCTCCGAAAAGGCCAAACAATCCATATTAAAATCACATGCACTCATGACATCTCAAAACATGTTCTTAAACACATATAAAACATTTATGCATGCATCATATTCATAAAGCAAAGTCCACTCACAGACCGTCCAAGATGCGCCTCAATACACGTGTCATAAGCCTCTCCGGCTAAATCACCCTCATCGAGACTCCCAAACCTGTCCAATTCATACTCGAAGGTCACTAATTACCTCAAATAGGCTAACATTGAATTCCCCAATTTTTTGAGATTTTTAAACATATTTAAAATACACCCTAAACATTCGGACACTCAAAATTACCCCAAAACGGTGTCTGATCGACTAGAAACTTGTGCAAAAATGTTTGTTACATCGAAAGGATAAGATTACATGTTGACAGTGCCTCGAAATAGGGCCTACGCGCCCTCACGCACCTCCCAAAGGCCCTGCACTTGAAACCCACGCGTCGGAACAGGGTCATCTTCAACCTCCAGATGAACTCGGTTCAGACGGGTTCTCTGGTTTCCAGTTCGACCGGACCGGCGAGACCGGTTCTCCCAACTCCGGCCACAATTTTTGAAACCGCTCATTCCTATAGGTTCCTCCAGTCCTACCCTATCGACCCACAAACTAAAAAACGTGAAACAAGGCCAAGAATTTACCTTTCATGATTGATCTTCACAGCCCAGTTTTCCGGTCGTCTGTCTGGGCTACTCTACCGTTAACCTCCGTCCAAAATCGTACCCACACGTTCGTACAAACCTAGCAAACACCCCTCAATCATGAGAAAACATCTTCAATGTCCAAATCAGGAAATTCGAATTTCAAAACTGAAAGGTGGTTTTCGGGTTACCTGTTTCCCGCGATCCCTCCGCCGTTCCCAGTGGCTCAGCAACCTCCACACCGTCGTAGTCTCACCCTCAGCCTTACTCTCAGTCTCACAGGGTTCCTCAAGTAGATGATGGGTAGAGGATAGATTGAAAATGGAGAAGGGTCTCGATTTGAATCGAATGAAATGGGAAGGTGCAGATGCATGTATGTGGGATGATAGGCAATGGATGAGTGACACTTGTCGCTCATCCATTGGGCCTGTTCAAAATATCTGGGCCCACATGAGGACAAATGTCAACTCGTCTCGTAATTCGTGCAATAATTCCTCGGAAATTCCGTGACCCGTAACTTTCTCGTAGAATGTCCAATTTTGACGTGCCGCCTGCCTACGGACTCGTATTGACTCGATCTACGTAACGGTCCTCGATCCATGGGCAATGGACCTCCCGGGTCAAAAATTAACTTTTTGTCCTCGTCTAGGGGAAAAATCATAATTTCACTCTGAATGTCTGATAATCCTCGACTAATCATCGATTAGCCTCGCTAATCGATAATTAATTCTTAACTAATCCCAATAATTTGGGACGGATCGTTAAAAAAGACATGTTGTGAGACATTTAAGCACCACCTCATTCTTCCATAATGTCATGAACTGACAAAGATTCACATTAAAAGTTAGATATAATTGCCAAATGACAACAATCCTAATCTAATCCATACCCAAAATATAAGCAAGAACTTGAAAACTTGGAAAGAATAACAAAAGAAAGCAACAAATTTCAGAAACATGCCAAACATATCATACTTCTTTGTTGATCAAACATACCAATCTTTTACAAAATGAAAGCTACTAAAATGTTGCAGTCATGTCCATTCCAATAAAGATAGGTACAACAACATATACGACAAAATAAAGCTAACATATTCATGGTGAACCTCACTTTGCCCACCGGTCATGAATGCATTGACCTCTTCGACAGTTGGACTTCCCCATGTCCCATTCTTATCAACCACATTAGCAAACTTCATGAACAAATTAAATCCTCCTTTAATGTATCGAAGTTTCATCATCGACATCTCATAGGAATGTTTGAACTCCCAAACTGAAGTTTGAGCTACAGTTTTCAGTTTTGTCTTCATCTCCGTAATGGCACGAAGATTGCGCCTAGCTAGGTGCCTTTGTCTAATTCCTCTTTCCCTTACTTGTTTGAGACGTTGTTGGTCGGACTTGATGTGTTTCACCACATTCTAGTGCAACCTTTTCCATACCCTTGTGTTTTGGAAGTTATCTTATAAGGATTTTGTCAAGCATGAAGAAGAGACCTTTAGGTTTGCTTGTGGGAGGGCAGATTCAAGAGAAGATTGACTCGAAGCAGGAGGAGGCAGCAGGAAGGCAGACATTGCTGTGTCTTGCTCATCTTTGGATGGTGGTGAGAGGGGCAGTTTTTTAATGAACAACTAGAAGATGTTTGAGGTGAGGGGGTCATAGCTATAAACATGGAGATGCAAGAGCTGTGAGGGTGGAAAGTTTGAGCCAGTAATGCAAGGCAGTTGCAAACCTCTATTATTTCCCTCCAAATAACATGCTATGGTGGTCCTAGCTTCCAACTGCTGAATCTTTTTGCAGATAAGGGGAGAATTGTTGACTTCATTCTTTGGGTGTATCATAGGCAAGTACAAAAAGGAAGTTTGGTATAAAAATGCCACTTCATTCTTTGGGTGTGTCATAGCCAAGTACACAAAGGACGTCTCATCCTTTTGTTTAGTGTGCCATAGTAGGTTTTTTCACTATTTGGGTGTGAAAGGACTTTTATTAGTTCATGCATAAATAGAAGAATAGAAACAGGGATGCATCTTAATGAGTACGAAATAATTTTGGATTGGAATTTGGTTATTATTCTATTTCATTGTAAGTTTTGTAAGGAGAAAAATAATTTAGATAATTTACCAATTAAAAAAAATCAAACATGTAAACCAATAAGATATACTTAAAAAGAAATTTGATAAACACAATGGAAAGTAGGTTTATATGGACCTTACACATGACGTAGCAAGTAGGGTTGAAGATTTGAAGAATAAGAGGTTTGGTAAAGGTCACTTCATTGTTTGGGGGTTAAATAGCCAAGTACAAAAAGGTCTCATTATTTGGGGTGTCATGGCCATGTGCATCTCACATTTCTTAGTTCATTTTCAAATAGAAATGTGGTGTCATTGGTGTCATGTCGTGGGGCATCTCACATCTCTTAGTTCAATTTCAAATAGAAATGTGGTCTCATTATTTGGGGTGTCATGACCGTGTGGCATCTCACATCTTTTAGTTAATGTTCAAATATGACATATCACATTAAGGGGCATATCACAACTTAGTTAAACACAATGAAGGTTTCTTGAAATGTTTAAGGGGCATATCACATTAAGAGGGTTAAACGGATTTCCATGGGTTTTGAAATCCAACGACCTATCCCACCGTCCACAATCATTGTACATACCCATAGATCACGTACGCAAAAAATTAGGCGATTTCGAGTTCCCTTGACTGAGTAACGGTAGGATGCCAATCGACGGCTGCGAAATGTTTTGTGATGACCAGACGATGATAACACCTCAGAAACTTATGAAATTCGACGAGCAAGGTACATGGGCCAAAAATCACAATATGGACAGTCGAGATCTTCCAATTTGATCATTAGGAGGAAATTTGAAGAGCAACTTAGCTAAACACAATGGAGGTTTTTTGAAATGTTTAAGGGGCATATCACATTAAGAGGGTTCAACGGATTTCCATGGGTTTCGAAATCCAGCGACCTATCCCACCATCCACAATCATTGTACGTACCCATGGATCACGTGCATAAAAAATTAGGCGATTTCGAGCTCCCTTGATTGAGTAACGACAAGATGCCAATCGACGGCTACGAAATGTTTTGTGACGATCGAACGACGATAACACCTCATAAACTTACGAAATTCGACGGGCGAGGTACTGGGGTCAAAAATCACGATATGGAAGGTCGAGATCTTCCAATTCGATTGTTGGGAATAAATTTGAAGAGGAACTTAGCTAAACACAATGAAGGTTTCTTGAAATGTTTAAGGGGTATATCACATTAAGTGGGTTCAATGGATTTCCATGGGTTTCGACACATAAGTCGACATACAAACCAAATTGTACAAACCAAATTAAAACAAAATTGAGATTATATTAAAGAGGACGGAATGAGCAACCTCGGAACATAATATGCATACTTACATGTGATTGCAATTGAAAACACGTTACACGAAGGCAATATCCAATTTATTTCTTATTGATTGTTGCCACTTTTAGCTGGGTAGTGAGGGTCCCGACAATTTGAATCAACTCATCCTTTTGTTTGCATAATTCTGCTACAATGTTTTCATCTCCAAATTTATTTTTGATATCATTGGTCGAAGATGATCTGTACGTTTCCGTTCTTAGAGTCAGAGTAGACATTCTGGTGCAGTTTAAGTACTCATGATAAGCCTCAATACCTTCTTCTCGTGTTTTATAAGATTTATGAACGACGTTGCTATATTGATGCACTTATTTATAAGCTTCCTCCCAACTATCATATATGTAACGACCCGTCCCGAATATCGGGATTTAATAATATTTAATTGTGATTTACTAATCTGGGATTAGTTGGGCGATTTCGGACGAATTGTGCAAAATGACCGTTTTGCCCCTGGGCGTGGGCAAAACGTTGACTTTTATTTCGGATGGTCAAATGGACTTTGACCGATGACTGTGACGTAGTTCGGGACGTCACGAGTTCATAGACAGGTGGCACGTTCGATTCCGACGTTCGTGGTGGAAGTTATGATGTACGGAAGTCCAGGGGAATTTTCGTAATTTGGACGATATAAAGGGAAATGTTGACTTTTTGACCGGGATGTCCGATGGCCGAGGGCCAAGGACCGTTACGGAGGTTTCGTCGATGCGAATCCAACGACAGGCGGCACGCCGAAATCGGACTTCGTACGAGGAAGTTATGGTCTGAAACGTGAAATCGGGGATGTTACGTCTCGGTAACTGTGTTGATTATTTTATTCTGGAAATCTGATTGGAGGACACCTGGTGAGTGAAAAGTGTCACTCACCCATTGGCTAGATTGGATCAGATCCACTATGGGATTAAATAGCATTAAAACCAACTTTTAATTTCAGCCTTTGATCTGAGAACCCCAGATCTGATCTCAGCCCTTGATCTCATTCTGAGATTCAATCTGGGCCGTCCATCTCATCCCTTCCTTCTATTTCTGTTCAGCCTCACTCCCTCACCGTGAACAAGCAAAAAAGCAGAGGTTTGTGGATTTGATTCTGGCCATTGGCAGTCTCCCTTCCAAAATTGATTTTACAAATGGATACTTGAGGACTTAGGGAAGGTTTTGGCTGAGGGAGAGCACGGGGGACTGAGTAGGGAGGTGCAATTCGGGAATCAAATTTCAGGAAATTGGAGGGAATTTCGAATTGGAGTATTTGGGTTGTGTCGATCAAAATGGGGATTAGCTGGAGTCTTCTGGGATCAAAACGTGAAGCTTTGCAGCAAAAACGACGGGAAACCATGTCGGATTGAGGGAGAACTGAGCTTCCATGGCAGCTCGAAATCGAGCTTGGGTTCAGTAAGTTTAAGGTATGTAATTCTCAAATTGACCTTGTAGAAATGTCCCTTACACTCTCACGATGCTAACTGAATGAATTAATTTGGAAACCAGGGACTATATCGTGAAACCCGATTTGAAAACCCGTCGAGGATCAATCGTGAGTCGTGGAGATTTATACCCTAATTTGTGTAATTAGATTTACAGAACTTAAATGGTGATTGATTACAAGGGATCAGTTGAAAGAACGGATTGAATTGATGTCGAAATGAGTGAGATTGAACCGGATCCTATCGCGGGCTTTTCGACCCGTTTACCAGACAAACGGGTGAAGGTGGTGACTGTAGCAGTCACTGTAGCAGGCGCGTGGCTTTCACGCGCAGCCACTCACGGCGGCGTGTGACGGCGCGTGGGCACGAATCTCGAGGTAAGGTCAACATGACTTTTGTCCTATACAATGTAACGAACATTTTGGGATTGGTTTCGTGTCGATCGGACACCGTCTCGATATTGTTCGGGATGTCCGAAGGTTTTAAATCCAGTTTAAAAATACTTAAAAATTCGGGAAAATTACGGGACTTGAATAGGATGTTAATGATGAGGTTAGTAATCCTCTAATGTGATTTGAACAGGATTGGGAGTCCCGGTGATAGTGGTGTGGCCCGGGAAGGCCTATGGCACGCGTATCGAGGCGCTCGGTTAAACGGTCTGTGAGTGGACATTGGTTTCATAAATTCGATGCATGCATAACTGTTTTATGATTGTTATAATTATGATTAAATGATTTACTTTGGATATCGGTGAATTTAAATGATTTCACGCATTTCGAGGTGATTTACGTATTTGCACGTAAACCGAGATTTTCTGGATTTTCACCGATTTCCATAAATGTGGTTGGATATGATTTCATGAAACGGTTACGAACTTGAATAATGTAAAATCGGGCCAGGGGCCCAGTTGAACTATGAAATCGGGCCAGGGGCCCAGTTAACATGTGAATCGGGCCAGGGGCCCAGTTAACTTGTGAAATCGGGCCAGGGGCCCAGTTGATTTCTACATGTGATTGCGGGTCGGGGACCCTAAATGGAATTGAATAAATGTTTTCTGGTTTACATTTTATATATATTCACATGCTAAAAACAATAGTGGTTTTGATGATATGAAAAATCTGGTTATGGCACGTTTCACGGTATTTGGGCTTGAGACCCGTCTGATGAAACTTAATGATTGGTTTGGATTTTTATCCATGTATATATATATGCCTTGCATGTGGATATCGATAAAATGTATTTAGTACTGCACTGTATAGATCCTTCCCTATTATATTGTCTCCTCCGGCGAGGTACCCCGGAGAGGTCACGGGCGTCTAGTACGTCCAGCGTCTATGACGCTAAGCATCAGGTGATGCTGTACCCGAACGGGGTTCGGGGATTTAACTCGGAAAATTGAGACCCGAGTGGCACGCGTAGCCTTGTGATTGTGACCTTATTGACGTCAGGGACGTCAGACATCAGGGATGTCGGATTAGAGTGTATAGTGCAGTGACTAAAATAATGGTTATGGTTTATATTATATGCCTTATGGTTCATATTACTGGATTTATGAAATAACTCTTGGATTTACTTTTGGAAATTGAAACTATGCTTTGGTTTCCGGGCTAAGGCCCTAATGGTTATTTCTAAATAAATATGGGATTATTGGTTTTGGTGCATGCATATGATTTTACTGAGGGGCATAAATGTCTTATAAATGTTTTAAACAGACTTGTTTATTTTCGTCCACTCACAGCTTTTGTTTTCAATGCCCTTCAGGTTGATTCCGGATACGACTGCAGCAGAGACTTGAGCATCGCACACCTCCTCCATCGATCCTTACGCACTCTGGAAGCCCTTTTGGGCAATGGCAATCGGTTATCCCTTGTCTGGCGCCTCTTGTCAGACGGGAGCACGTCACATTCCATGGTAATCCCGGGGGGATTGGGATGGGTCGTGTCAAGTGGTATCAGAGCAGGTTTTGCTCTTTTGTGCGCGAAGGTCGAGGGTGTGATGTCTCTTTGGGCTGCTGTTCCATTGTCAACCTGATAGATAGTTTGGGTTTGTATGGTGAATTGGGTGTGTTTGGCCCGATACGCCGTGCATTGTTGCGATTCAACCCAAGTGGGGTTGTATACGATTAACTGGTAATGTGGGACCGTCGGTTCGGTCATGTGATGATGGATTGTTGTGCCACTGGGCACAGCTAGGTTCAGGGAACCGCATTTGATTGGAAGTGCGAAACTCAGTTGAGTATTGGTCTAAGTTTGGACCCTGGTAGTGTTGGCCAGTGTACGGGGTGTTGGTGCATCGGAGTTAGCCGATGACCTTCGTGGTGGAACCCACGTTGAATTGATGATTGGATTGGATTGGACGTCTATACGATGTCAGGACCGCGGGGTCGGTCAGGTTGTGGATTTTACTGCAGAAGGCAGTTGGGTTCGGTGGAACCCTAGGGTGTGATTTTGGAACCCTAATTTATATTGATGGACCGGAAAAGTGAACTTTAATTGAGAACTTGTGCTGCGACGAGCGGCTGAGGTCATGGATGACCATGTGGATGACTCTAGTGAGTCTAGTCTGGATTATGGGATTCGATCCACGGATGCGGTTATGAGATAAAATATGGAATCCCGTGTTGGATCGAATAGTAGTGTGATGTGTGGATGCGGATCTTGACAACGATGACTGTTGGTCGACAGTTGTGTCGAGATAACTGGCTATCGAGGGTAGTTAGTGTGGTTTTAATACTTGGGGATGTTCAGGGAACGTCCATTATCCTGATGTGCCAGTGGTCAAATTGGAGGTACCCATAGTCGTGGGGTACGAGTGGTGTTACGGGATCGTCGTTCGGAATGAACGGAGATCCAGGGTAACAACCTTGCACACAAGTGTGCTATGTATGGATGTTGGTATGTTGGTGCCTTTATGCCAATATTAGTATGGATGCCAGTGTGCTGATACTAGTGTCGATGATGATGCGATGGTGCTGGTACTAGCGCTGGTGCTGGTGTCAGAAATTGTGTTGACAATGAGCCACCAGTTGGGGTGTGACTCTGTCATAATGGACCGATGATTGGTATATGCGACTCAGTGGTGGTTGAGTCTTGGACTGGATGGGATCCAGTGGAGGTCGTGATGTGTTGGGATAAGTCCTAACAGGTATTTAATGACAAGTGATGAATGGATATTAAGGCACGATTGAAACTGGAGGAATCTAGGGATGATGTACCCTATGTCATGCGAGTTGGTGGATTTGTGGAGTTGTTGGCAGCTCCGAGATTGGTAAGATTGTGTACTGCTTATATCCCCAGAAAGTACAAGGAAATTATTGAAATTGGAAAAGTCGAGGAAACCATTCGTGGTATTGATGTGTGATTTTGTGATTGTGGATCACTTGGAACCTGAGGATTGAACCTGTTTAGGTTGTGATGTGAGACGAAGGCAGTATGGTATGCACATTCAGGCGAAATTGTGGATATTCCGTTTGGAATCGTGGTGTGTGCATACATGATTATTGACGGACGTGAGGTCCGAGTAATGAATCGATCTTGGACACGTGGTGGACCAAGTAAGGTATGGACATGGGCAATCCAGTGGTTGGACTTGACATCTCATTGGGAGCATGTCTGTTTCCAACATGGTTGGAACTCCCGATTCGGGGAGAGTTGTGATTGGGGGACGAGAGGAGTGCTCGTTTCCGCATCGGTGATTGGTATTCCGAAGTCATTAGGGTTGACTTCATATTTCCTGCCGTGGCAGATGATGATGGTTGCTACCAGTACGTTGAGCGTGTATTGGTAGGTGGACCCACGTTTTGGCTTGGGGTCATTGGACACAAGAAGTTGTGTATGATTTTGGATTTGGTGGTAAAATGCGAGGTCATCTTTCCACCAAGGGGAAATTTGACGAATGATTCAATTGAGGGTGTAAGACCCTACGATCAGCTTTCGGATGGTTTGTTAGCTATGTGGACATGTGTGGATCCTAGGGGGATCTGATGTGTGGTGTTGTTAACTAGGGACGATGTGACGATCTAGGATCGTGATGTTACTTGTCGGATGACGTAGCGATGGATCGGAATTGTGGTCTTGATGATCCAGATTGGGTGAGAGTTATCACTCTTACTTTGGTATGTGAGTCGTAAATGACGGGACTGAACTTCTTCTCGGAGTGAAGTCCATATGGTTTGTTACTCGGGTGAGTAGGTTTCCGATGTGGTCGGATCTCGTCAACCTTTGACGTGTGGATATTGGGATTGGCTTCCCTATGAAGTCAATCGAGTGTTGAGCGGGTAACCGATAGGGTCGGGTATGTTACGTCTTGATGGACGTAAACGAGATTTTGGGTTTTGGAATCGAATTTCTGGGTGACGATTCAGGATTCGATTGCGAAGCTCGGAAGTGGATTACTGGATTTGGGTGCGGAATGATTATTCCAATGCTAGCTTACGGAATAATGATTTCGGATTCGGATTTGGGAATGGATTATAATTATGATGTTGGGTTCGGATTCGGGATTTATTACGAAATTACGGATTCGGATTCGGAATTGAAATTAGTTGATGGGTGGAGTTCGTTTTGTCTCATGTTGGTTGGGCAAATGTACTCCGTTACTAGAACGTGTTTGGCTATGACCTGGGTGGTTGTAGGCGGATTGATGGATTGATGTACGTACAGGGTACGTTGTACGAGGATTGATACTTTGCAGGCTTGTTGTGCCTGGTGACGGTACATGGGTTGTACCAGTGGTGTGTGATTGAACGTGTTGGTGATCGGCTTGGTTCCGATATCATTGTTGTTTGTGATTGTGGACGGGACATTGGATACTGTGCGCTGTGCAGAGTGATTTTGTCGGGTTCAGTGATTGTGTGAGCAGGTGCTCTTAGCCATGGTTGGCTAGTGGAACCCTAGTATCGTGATGCGTGACCACTGCTGGGCTGGTATTCAATGTGTTCCAGTTACACCACTTGATTGAGTAAGTTGGCGGTATACGTACACTCAGGATGAGTGAGTTGGTGGTCAGAGTAACCACGAGTAGCCTTGCGTGATGCTACTACGCCGTTATATTTTCCAGCGTCTTGGTTCGCTGAGGGAGTCGGCGATTATGGACATTGAGATTTATTTATGTCGCAGGATGGGCTTGCCCTGCGAATTGAGATCATGTGGTTGATCTTACGCTACATCAAGGGCGATGTAGTACATGGTGTTGTCATTGATTAACCGATCGGTTGGGCTTTACAGGGTGGTGAAGCTTGGTGATGACAGTTTGACTGAGGGCGTCAGCGTGGACTGACAAATGAGATTTGGTGACTCCCAGTGGGAGCAAATGTAAGGATATATTGGCAATGGAAGGGAACCATCTAGCTGAAGGAGTCAGCTTAATGGTTGAGCGATCTTATCGCGGATCAGGTGATTATGTCCACTCGAGGTGGTCGAGTGTTGTTGATTGTGACGTATGGCTAGGATGGTATGTCTGGGTACAGTCGAGGCTGGTGTTGACCCAGTATGTGGGTGTACAAGGGTACACAGATGTGAGGTCGAATTGTTTTCCACAAGGTAGTTGTGGAATAAGGAGATTGGTAATTTCGAGGACGAAATTCTTTAAGGAGGGAAGGTTGTAACGACCCGTCCCGAATATCGGGATTTAATAATATTTAATTGTGATTTACTAATCTAGGATTAGTTGGGCGATTTCGGACGAATTGTGCAAAATGACCGTTTTGCCCCTGGGCGTGGGCAAAACGTTGACTTTTATTTCGGATGGTCAAATGGACTTTGACCGATGACTGTGACGTAGTTCGGGACGTCACGAGTTCATAGACAGGTGGCACGTTCGATTCCGACGTTCGTGGTGGAAGTTATGATGTACGGAAGTCCAGGGGCATTTTCGTAATTTGGACGATATAAAGGGAAATGTTGACTTTTTGACCGGGATGTCCGATGGCCGAGGGCCAAGGACCGTTACGGAGGTTTCGTCGATGCGAATCCAACGACAGGCGGCACGCCGAAATCGGACTTCGTACGAGGAAGTTATGGTCTGAAACGTGAAATCGGGGATGTTACGTCTCGGTAACTGTGTTGATTATTTTATTCTGGAAATCTGATTGGAGGACACTTGGTGAGTGACAAGTGTCACTCACCCATTGGCTAGATTGGATCAGATCCACTATGGGATTAAATAGCATTAAAACCAACTTTTAATTTCAGCCTTTGATCTGAGAACCCTAGATCTGATCTCAGCCCTTGATCTCATTCTGAGATTCAATCTGGGCCGTCCATCTCATCCCTTCCTTCTATTTCTGTTCAGCCTCACTCCCTCACCGTGAACAAGCAAAAAAGCAGAGGTTTGTGGATTTGATTCTGGCCATTGGCAGTCTCCCTTCCAAAATTGATTTTACAAATGGATACTTGAGGACTTAGGGAAGGTTTTGGTTGAGGGAGAGCACGGGGGACTGAGTAGGGAGGTGCAATTCGGGAATCAAATTTCAGGAAATTGGAGGGAATTTCGAATTGGAGTATTTGGGTTGTGTCGATCAAAATGGGGATTAGCTGGAGTCTTCTGGGATCAAAACGTGAAGCTTTGCAGCAAAAACGACGGGAAACCATGTCGGATTGAGGGAGAACTGAGCTTCCATGGCAGCTCGAAATCGAGCTTGGGTTCAGTAAGTTTAAGGTATGTAATTCTCAAATTGACCTTGTAGAAATGTCCCTTACACTCTCACGATGCTAACTGAATGAATTAATTTGGAAACCAGGGACTATATCGTGAAACCCGATTTGAAAACCCGTCGAGGATCAATCGTGAGTCGTGGAGATTTATACCCTAATTTGTGTAATTAGATTTACAGAACTTAAATGGTGATTGATTACAAGGGATCAGTTGAAAGAACGGATTGAATTGATGTCGAAATGAGTGAGATTGAACCGGATCCTATCGCGGGCTTTTCGACCCGTTTACTAGACAAACGGGTGAAGGTGGTGACTGTAGCAGTCACTGTAGCAGGCGCGTGGCTTTCACGCGCAGCCACTCACGGCGGCGCGTGACGGCGCGTGGGCACGAATCTCGAGGTAAGGTCAACATGACTTTTGTCCTATACAATGTAACGAACATTTTGGGATTGGTTTCGTGTCGATCGGACACCGTCTCGATATTTTTCGGGATGTCCGAAGGTTTTAAATCCAGTTTAAAAATACTTAAAAATTCGGGAAAATTACGGGACTTGAATAGGATGTTAATGATGAGGTTAGTAATCCTCTAATGTGATTTGAACAGGATTGGGAGTCCCGGTGATAGTGGTGTGGCCCGGGAAGGCCTATGGCACGCGTATCGAGGCGCTCGGTTAAACGGTCTGTGAGTGGACATTGGTTTCATAAATTCGATGCATGCATAACTGTTTTATGATTGTTATAATTATGATTAAATGATTTACTTTGGATATCGGTGAATTTAAATGATTTCACGCATTTCGAGGTGATTTACGTATTTGCACGTAAACCGAGATTTTCTGGATTTTCACCGATTTCCATAAATGTGGTTGGATATGATTTCATGAAACGGTTACGAACTTGAATAATGTAAAATCGGGCCAGGGGCCCAGTTGAACTATGAAATCGGGCCAGGGGCCCAGTTAACATGTGAATCGGGCCAGGGGCCCAGTTAACTTGTGAAATCGGGTCAGGGGCCCAGTTGATTTCTACATGTGATTGCGGGTCGGGGACCCTAAATGGAATTGAATAAATGTTTTCTGGTTTACATTTTATATATATTCACATGCTAAAAACAATAGTGGTTTTGATGATATGAAAAATCTGGTTATGGCACGTTTCACGGTATTTGGGCTTGAGACCCGTCTGATGAAACTTAATGATTGGTTTGGATTTTTATCCATGTATATATATATGCCTTGCATGTGGATATCGATAAAATGTATTTAGTACTGCACTGTATAGATCCTTCCATATTATATTGTCTCCTCCGGCGAGGTACCCCGGAGAGGTCACGGGCGTCTAGTACGTCCAGCGTCTATGACGCTAAGCATCAGGTGATGCTGTACCCGAACGGGGTTCGGGGATTTAACTCGGAAAATTGAGACCCGAGTGGCACGCGTAGCCTTGTGATTGTGACCTTATTGACGTCAGGGACGTCAGACATCAGGGATGTCGGATTAGAGTGTATAGTGCAGTGACTAAAATAATGGTTATGGTTTATATTATATGCCTTATGGTTCATATTACTGGATTTATGAAATAACTCTTGGATTTACTTTTGGAAATTGAAACTATGCTTTGGTTTCCGGGCTAAGGCCCTAATGGTTATTTCTAAATAAATATGGGATTATTGGTTTTGGTGCATGCATATGATTTTACTGAGGGGCATAAATGTCTTATAAATGTTTTAAACAGACTTGTTTATTTTCGTCCACTCACAGCTTTTGTTTTCAATGCCCTTCAGGTTGATTCCGGATACGACTGCAGCAGAGACTTGAGCATCGCACACCTCCTCCATCGATCCTTACGCACTCTGGAAGCCCTTTTGGGCAATGGCAATCGGTTATCCCTTGTCTGGCGCCTCTTGTCAGACGGGAGCACGTCACATTCCATGGTAATCCCGGGGGGATTGGGATGGGTCGTGTCAATATATCCCAGGAACTCGACCCCTAAATACCACCCAAACTTTCCCCATCAATTGAAACCCTTTTACGAATTATGAAAGCCTATTTGATATGAAGGAATGAAAAGTTTTTTCGATCTGAAGGTATGAAAGTGTATTCATACACATTTTATAAGGGACCTTTCTAGCAATTTTTGTTTGATTTTACCACCTCATCACATCATGTTCAATTTCGTTTCCATCCAACTTTTCCCACTTCCAAAGACAATAAGGGCTTCACGAGTGTTGTAGACAAAAATCAACACATACAAAAAGTTGAATGTACTTGACATGTGGTTCAATTTGTGAGAGCCCCAACTAAATGACAGGACAATGAAATATAATTGATGTGTTATCAAAGTTATCAACAAGATGAAAATATCAATTATCAATCCTTGCCTCACTTCGACTTCCTCTTCATCTTCCCCCTAGAATTGTTCGATCGAAAGCATAAACCCATAAATTTTGAATCGAAATATATGACACAGTGAGTTCCCATTCATTTTCAAAATAGTTTTCCAAACCTTTTTAAATTTACACATTTATTATTAATTTTTGAATAGATGTGCTCTCACTACAACCACAAATGAAGGAGAAAAGGTTGCCAACCATACCAACTTATTTGACCCCATTGTCATTCAATAATATAGACATTGTAGAAAGCAACGGGTGCGAGTTGGTCATGAGTTCACCGCCAAAAAACCTTTGGTTAATTATTGGACTCAATGGTGGTGTGTCCAACACTCCAACCCTGCAAAAAACAAAGCAATTTAAGAGGTTAGTGTTAATCTTGAAACCATAAAAAAAAAATGTCAAAGTATGATTGAGAAACTCACCATGTCATTTAACCACCCTCTGGGCTTAAATAACAGACAAAAAAACTGCATGCTAACACTACCAACATCAAGCTTCAAGTCCTCCCTATATCATCATATTTTAATTCCTAATATTTAGATAATGGTAGGAAAAAAAAACAAATAACCTAGAAATATATTGTACATACACTTACTCTAGTTTGGAGATCCACTTTTTGAAGAACTTAATCATTGTGCACACATCATCCCGCGGAATCTCACTAACAAGGTTGTATTTGTATGGCTGCAAGACTTTGGAAACAACCACCCGCGTCTTTTTATGCATTGGATCCGTGAAAGGGGATCGAAGGGGCACAACTTTCCTCTTTCGTCGCTCTCCTTTCCCCACATCCGATGTGTCATTTATAGTAAGGAGAGGAACCGGCATCAACACTCCACCAAACATTGGATCACTCTCGATCACTTTCACATCAGCATCAAATTGAAGACCTGATTCTCCATCTAGTGGTTTCAGATATTCTGTAAGGGCCTCACAAACCTTTAGACAAGGTCCCCCAACAACGCGGGCCAGCACATCTATAACAATGTATCCACCCTACTTTAAACCATATGCATCACTCTTTCTTATTGAAGCCACAATGCAAGGGAAAATGTACCTTTTTGGGGAGACAATAAACACTCCACCATCATCCATGTCTACTTCATGCTCGTTGTACGATTCACTAGATTGGATAGGTACCTCTTCACCTTTATCATCCATCTTATCACTTGTCTCATCCTCCACTAAAACTTCATCTTCACATTGCATCTTCACATTGCAATTTTTTCTCACAGTGCTCCACTGCTGGTCTAACATCATCTATGATACGAACAACAGGATCAATAGAACTTCCAACCTTCGGAGCTTCATCAGTAGCATCATCACCATGACCAATGATAGGGTCTTCT
Source organism: Prinsepia uniflora (assembly GCA_032719365.1). NCBI lineage: Eukaryota > Viridiplantae > Streptophyta > Magnoliopsida > Rosales > Rosaceae > Prinsepia > Prinsepia uniflora. Next base: position 71,227,393 of record CM064873.1, read on the forward strand.
TCAGAAGCATGACCACTAGGCTCATAAAAAATCGATCCTTCATTAGCAGAATAGGCTTTCGGTCCAACCTTCGGGTCTTTAGCACCAGCATCACCACTAATTCCAACAATCGGGACTTGGAGTTAGTGGAATTCTTAGAATGAAGCATCAGCACCAGCAACATCTTCACTCCTGTGAAATTCCTGAAATGAAGACGGACCTTCTTCACGATTAGTCTTCATTTGTGATGAAAGTCCAGAGGAACAGCAATAATTCGCTCATTTATGTCTTGAAATTGTCTTTTGACGTCGTTCATAAACCTCTTTTGCTCCCGCTGAAAACCCTTGACATTGTTTCTGATTTCAATGTTCCTAACCCGTGCCTTCAATTTCTAATTCTGCTCTACAAAGGCTGTCACAACCGATGCCAAGTTGACGACAAGACTCCTTAGCTCACCAACATCAAGTCCTCGAGGACTTTTCAACTCCGGCCGAGCAAAAGAATCATCTTCTTCATCGATATGGCACTGATTCTGTCCATCCTCACGACTATCCGTCCTACCCAAATTTTCGTCCAACTCATTGGGAACTAGGCTTGTCACCTTCACTTGCAATAAAATTAATGAACAAATGCATGATCGAAGTGTTAAGCTCAAGAATAATGTAATCGGCTTTCTTAGGTGTGAAAAAATGCATAATCAAGTCTAAGTCATATCATATTACAAACCTTCTCGTACTGGAAAATCTGCCTTTGTATTTTGTGGAAACCGGCTTTCTTTCCCACTGATGCCAATTTCCAATGCAATAAAGGGGGCAATTCCAATTTTCTATCCAATTAATCGTACTTCATTTCAATAAATGCCAGCAAGCATTCAAAAATCCATACCTAACAAGTGAAAAACAAAAAGAATAATCAATTCTCTTAGGTGTGCACAAAGGAATTAAATATACTTAAATGATTGCTTCAATATAACAAGGCTACATACCAAAATTGAATGCGAGAAGCCTCTAATCTTGTATTTCTTCCCACTGATCCCTCTTACTTGAGTTACCCCTTCATTTTCATCCTCTTCAGATGCAACATCTTCACCATCTTCATCTTCTTCCTCACCCTCTCTATCTTTTCTTCCTTTCAAGCTTCTAGCACCCTTTGCTTTCCCTTTACCCTTCACATCATGCCCATCTTCCTTCCTCCTTGGTTTTTGATACTCTGGCATAAGAGTCCTTGCTAGTGAGTAATTTGTCTTTGCAAAAGACACTTTGCCCCAAAGGAAACTTGTGCCAATTGTCTATATTCTCAACAAGTTCTAAGAACTTGCAGTCAATAATACATGTTCTTTTCCTTCTCAATAGTATAGTTTATGAAAAGTACACAAGGGCAAGCTTCAGTTGATCCTCTTGAACTGTGCAGCCATCCAATGCTGACTCAAGTTTAGAAATACTCACTCTACTTTTGTCAGGGAAATGCGTCTCCTTTAATTGTCCGACTCCTTGTCCTTGCTCCATAATGTTGGGCTCCTCACCATCGCTAGACAACCTCATTATCACACAGAAGTTTTGAAGGGTGAATTGTTTAATTTTACCCCCCAACAGAAAGCAAACACCTTCACGTTCATTCATTTGATACCTCTAATCTTCCTAACCATTAACCTATGCACAATAGGGTTGGACCAATTCAAGTTTTCTATTCCTATCAACTTCCCAAAACATGTCCTTTCAAATTGCTCAAGTTGTTGACTTGTAAGTTTCTTCTTAATCAACCCTAATGTACACTACGGGTTACACCCAGGTTATACCTTTGTACTCAACAAATCGTTTGGATCAACAACCAGCTTGTACTTAGTTTCTATAACCACTGCAATAAAAAATAAAATTATATGGACACCATTTGGGCAAACAAAGAATATAGTACTATCATAAAGTTATACCAATTAGGCATTTCCATTACAATTTCATCTTTTCCACATATATCATGCTTATCTAGAAATACTCATCGAACAAACATAGCCTTTAGATTTCAAATGCTCATAAAAAAAGAGCTACAATGTAACGACCCGTCCTGAAATTTCGGGATTAGATTACTGACTAATCACAATTAGTGAGGTTGATCGGTGATTAGTTAGGCGAAATCGGGCGAACGATGCAAAATGACCGTTTTGCCCCTAGAATGGGTAAAACGTTGACTTTTCATTCTGGAGGTCAAATGGACTTTGGCCAATGACTGTGACGTAGTTCGGGACGTCACGAGTTCATAGATAGGTGGCAAGTTCAATTCCGACATTCGAGGAAGAAGTTATGACGTTCGGAAGTTCAAGGGTAATTTGGTAATTTTGGTTAAAAGAGGTGAAATGTTGACTTTTTGACCAGGAGGTCCGATGACCGAGGGCCAAGGACCTTTACGTAAATCAGGACGATACGAATCCATAGATAGGCTGTCAGGACCCACCCCGGTTTCACCCCGAAATCCGAGGTAAATCCTGCTCCCGTCTGACACCCCGACACAAAAACAGTCAGACGCAGGAGAAAGCACTCAATAAATCCCGAAGTTAAAGTTTTACAGAGCATAGTACGAATTACAAAGAAATAAAAATCGATGCTAATTACACGCACGCGGAAGAAAACTTAAGCACTCTGGGACCCTGCTCGTCACTTCTATGCCTCAGACACTGCCTCGACGTTAAGACCCCGCGCTAGCTCCACAACCTGGAGGGCAATTTAAAACAGAAGGTGTGAGTGGACCAGAATACAAGAAAGTTCTGAAAACCAATTTCTAAGAAAACCAAGTTTTACCCTCCGTTTTGAAAACCACATGCATAACCCAGTTATCGAAACAGTTATGAATCAGTCACCATAAAACATCATAAGAAACAGAAACACTATAAAACAGTTATCAAAATCACAGCATATGAATCATAAAACCGTATCATAAACCATGAACATCAAAGCATCATTTTCCGATCAAACCTGCTGGACCTATCCGAGTCTTTAAACTCAATCCAGGCCTTAATAATATCCGAGTCTTTAAACTCTCGAGTCTTTAAACTCAACAGGCCTACGGGGGAATATCAATATATCCGAGTCTTTAAACTCCCGAGTCTTTAAACTCAATCCGGGTCTTTAAACCCAATCTGGGCCCGTCCCCCGTCAATCATAATATCCGGGTCTTTAAACCCAATAACCAGATCCAGCAAATTCAATCCAAAACCAGTTGAAAATCATTTCTAAATCCACATCCAAACCCGAATCCGAAATCACTGGTCTGATGCCCTTCCGGCATCCAGAACCGTCATTCCGAACCCAAATCCGGAAATCCACTTTCCAACTTTAAAACCAAATCTCGTTTCCCGAAATCTGATGTTAAAACCGAAAACCTTTAATCATCGAATCATGTTCCAAAATCCCTTATAACCATTAGAAATCATTTATCATTTGAAATCCCGAAACCATAGCTTCATATTCCGAAATCAAGCATTTCTCGTAAAACGCGTCAAATACGTTATTTCTCGAAAAACGTGCAATTATGTAAAATCAACAAGGCATGTCCGATAACAGAAAATCATAATTAAAACCATAAAACAATTATAGAAATAGTTATGCATGCTCGAGTTTAAGGAAAGGGTCCACTCACAGTACCGAGCCCTCAATCGCGTCTCGAACGTCCTGCACGTTCCTCAGCTTCCTCGGGAAATCCTGATCCTGTCAATAACCACCAAATTACGTCACTAACACGTCTATGAGGATCCACCTACTGTTCCCTAAAATTCCCCGAATCCTAAACGTAACGAACCGGGACCCTAAACCTTCACCCTCACGGAACTACTTCGATTCGACGTCCGATCAACCCGAAACCACTTCCATTGGACTCGTTATAACGTTTAGAACAAAAACCATGTTGATACCTTCGCCGGAATCTGCCCCACGCGCCGCCCAAAGTGGTTGCGCGTGGCCCTCACGCGCCAGCTACAGTGTCACCCGCAACCTTGATTCCACTGTGCTGAACCGGTTGCTGCAATTGGACCGGCGAGAACCATTCTCCGTCGTCCGGCCACCGTTCTCCTCCCTTTCTTCACCATTCTCATCGTCCAGGCCTACCCTATCTTCCCCCAATTCCTCAGACCTCGACACTGCCCCATCATCGTCAACTGAAGCTCGAAACCAGACGGCCCGAACTCCCCTGTTTTACTTCCCGGCCACCCAGGTAGCCTCCCTTCACGGTGGCCATCCCAAACTCTTCCTAGGACCCTTCTAAGCCTAACCCATCTCACCTTGACCGTCGACTCAGTCCCTAGGTTCACGACTCGCCGTTTGAAACACACGGCCAAAACAGGGTACACAGAGGTACTCACCGTCGTTTCGCCTCCACCGTGCACCACCGTCACGGCAGCTCCACCAGAAGGTTCCTAGGACTTAACTGAACTCCCTAGACTTCTCTATACACTTCGATTCAACCCCTAGCCTTAAAACTTCCGATTTGAACTCAGTCTACAAAACAGAGCACAGAAACAAGGATGAGGAATTACCTTCGATCCGTCCTCCGCCGTTCGAACCGCCGCACACCACGGTGTCCCTGAGTCCCCTGCCACCGTCTGAGTCTCCACTCTGCTTGAAGTAGGCCAACACACGGCACAAACACCACCACAATCTCTCGCAACCTCCCTGAGTTCCTCCCTGTTTCCACTGATTTTCCCGCAGCTCACAACTCCCTCACACACAGCCACCGCACCAACTAACCTTCTCCCTGTCTCACCCTCACTCTTTGGTCACTCTTACACCCTCACAAACTCACCAGCACCCACGATTACCCTTCAATTTTCCTCACCGCCTCACTCTGTTTCACTCTGGTTGAAGAGAAGAACACGAACACACACGGGCTCACCCAATTAATTGGAACCGTGCACGCACTGGAACTCACCAGAACCCACTAGCCCTCTTGCACGTGTCACAATCCACTCCATACACTCCCAAGTGGCTCAATCCCAGCCGTCCATCTGTCCCTCTCTCTGCACAATTTCCAGAGCACAAAAGACCAAACTGCCCCTCCTTTTAATCCAATATTACGGTTTTGCCACTAACTTTCTTGCCCCGTACTCCTTCATCGTAAGTTCGATGAATACGTGCCGCCTGTCATCGAACTCAGGACGACGAGATCTACCTAACCATCCTCGGTCAACGTACTAAAACCCGATCGTCCAAAAAGTCAACTATTCCCCTCATTTAGCCAAATTACGGTTATGCCCTCAACCTTCCGAACATCATAACTTCCTCCTCGGATGTCGGAATCAAACCTACCACATGTCCATGGATTCGTGACGTCCTAAACTACGTCCTGATCACTGGTCAATACCCACTTGACCACCCGAACTAAAAGTCAACATTTTGCCCGAACTAGGGGCAAAATCGTCATTCTACCCTAACGACCTATTGGGACCACCTAACCACCGATTAACCTCACTAATCCCACCTTAATCACACTACTAATCCCGTCTCTCGGGACGGGTTGTTACACAGGCGATATGTCGAAATCGAACTTCAAAAGGGAAAGTTACGATTTAAGGAAGTTTCGGGGCACTATTGTGCGTTTTACGAGACAAACTACTTTTGTATCCTAGTGGACCCCAGATATTTAATTCCTGCCCAATGGATGAGTGACAAGTGTCACTCATCCACAGGCCACCCTTATACATTCATGCATCGACCATCTTCATTCTTTGTTTTCTAAAACCAAACCCGATCTCATTTTTGAACCCAAAACCCATGTCCCTTCCCATGATCTTGAGTGAGGCCCTGAGAGTGAGAGGGTGCTGGATGATGGAGGTGGCTGGACAGGATGACCAGAACCGCCATGGACGGCGGCGTGGAAGAGGAAAAACCCGACCAGGTATCCATTTCCATTCAAAATTCCATTTCGGGTTTTAGGCATTAGGGATGATTTCTGGGGATTGGATGGTGTTTGTTAGGTTCATAGGAGTGTCTAGGAGGACTTTGGACGGCGGTGAAGGGCTGAGACGCCGTGGGGGCTGATCGGGAAAACGGACCGTGAGGGAGGTGTTTTGAACTAACCGTTTTGAAGGGTTTTTATTCTTAGAAGGAAGATAGGAAGATTAGGAATGATTAGGGATTGAATCAGACCAAAATAGGGGAGGAAAACCATTGGACAGGTCATGCCGGTCCAGTTGCAGGGTACGGACCGAACCGGCCGGTTCGAACCGGCCAGAGGATGAAGATGATGCTACAATAGCCAGCGTGTGAGGCCCACGCGCAGGCCATCCTTGGGGTGCGTACGAGCGCGTGAGGAGGATTTTGAGGATACTTCCAACACACGAAATCATCTATTTGATGTAACGAACATTTTGGGACTGATTTTGTATCGATCGGACATCATTTCGATAGGTTTCTGGGTGTCCGGAGGTTTAAGATTGACTTTAAAAATAGTTAAAATTCCAGAAAATTACGGGGCTTTAGTGGGAGGTTATTTAAATAGTTAGTAACCTTCAATTATGATTTGGACAGGTTTAGGAGTCCCGGTGACGGTGATTGGCTCGGGAGAGCCGTATGACACGCATATCGAGGCGGCAGCTCGGACGGTCTGTGAGTGGACCTTGTTTTCTAAATTGGTGCATGCATAAATGTTTATTATATGTTTTAATACATGATTTGTGATGCCATGAGTGCATTTGGATGTGGTTACGTATTGGCACGTATTTCGAGGTTTCAGCTTTATACGGTGCCAATACGGGTTTGTATTTTCTTATTGGTTTAAATGAAATGGTTTTGGATTTCAAAAGAATAAACTCGGGCAGGAGACTCATTTGGTGTTGTCTTGGACATATGACCCTATTGATGGCCTACGGGTCTGAATCGTGGTCGCGACGAGTGCTATGTGCACGGCGACGGACGATACGACGGTCGCCTCCGGATTGGGATGTGTTCCTTCCGGAGAGGTCACGATGCACTATCCGTTGTCGGGAAGCCGATGAAGGCTCTACTTCAGAGTGCTGACGGTTCAGGATATCGATCGGTGATGAGTGCACCATGATCTTGTGGTGGTCGCGTCGGTTGATACGTTCACGACGACATACCAGGATTGAGGGCGGTCCTGGATGGATGGTGACACACATCACTACGATCGGAGTCGTGACTGACCCTGAGATATCGGGCAAGATGCCCAACTGAGTCATATGTTCAGGCACGAGACCCAGTTACTTTACATTGATGATTTCGGGTCGGAGACCCTAAATGGATTTCCAGGTTTATGGGAACTGGCATGAACCCTTAAAAGGATTTTATGGTACATGACGGTTTATGGGAACCGGACATGAATCCTTGAAAGATTCTAAGGATGTTTTCTATATTTATATATATATATATATTCATATACCTTTCTTTACTTGTATTGTCTCCTCCGGAGAGGGTCGTTGGCCTAGGTGGACCCCGGAGTAGTCACGGAGCACTGACTGAGTGGAGTTGCCCTCGTTGGGTACCTTACTCTTAGGAGGGCTTGTATCATAACCTCAGGGAGGGTCATTGGTCTACGAACACTGACCTGGTTGACCCTGAGAGACTTGGGCTTGAGACCCTGGGTAGCACACACGTAGCTTTGGAAACCGTGACAGGATTGGTTGTGTGATTTATATGTATATATGATATATGAGATATGATATATGGGATATGATATATGATATATGGAATATGAAATATGAGATGTGATGTATACAGGTTTTGGGCTGAGTCCCGCATAGATTTGGGCGGTGGGCCGTATGGTTGGTTTCATTATGGTTTTGGGCTTAGTTCCCACATATGGTTCTTTCGGATAAACGGTTTTCGAATGCATGCATGCTTTTTAGTGAAGGGTACAAATGTCTTCGATTAAATGTTTTTATAAACTCTTTGTTTTGTCCACTCACAGCTTTTAATTGTTTTGACTGCCCTTCAGGTTGACAGCGGATGTGGACTGTAGCAGAGACCGAGATATCACATACCTCCTCCGGATCTTGGCGTACTCTGATGGCCCGAGAGGGCTAAGGTTGGAAATTTCCCTTGTCTGACACTCCGTGTCAGACGAGATCAGGGTCGTCTAGCATTAATCCCGGGGGGATTGGGACGGGGCCTGACATACAACCCATTTTGCAACAAGTAGACAACATTAGTAACAATCTAAAAGAAGATGGTTATATATTTGTTATACTATCTAAATGCCTAACAAGTTTTTGTTATACTACCTAATCTTTTTTTTCTTTGGATAAATATTTCCAGCTAAATCATGTCCTACATTCTTGATTGACGCTTCTTTCAATGGAATATGTTATGCTCAGGTTAATTAGTAAGTAGAAATGAAGCTCTAATCATTATTGGAATGACATTCTGTTTCTAGTGATCATGCTTTTGAGACCAATGAGATCATATATATATATCCAAACAAAATTCATGATCAGATTAATGAAATAATGTAAGTACATATAACGAGAACAATTTTCATGACATGTTCCAAGGTAACTTGCTAGGTTCTCCAACTAATATGCTTAAACAAATGTGACCTATAATTCTAGTTTTACTCATACTATTAGGAGGCATGTTTAGATCTGTCAAATGGGCTCCACATAATAGAATGTGTAGAAAAATTACCTAAGCTAGTAAAAAATGGTGATATATGGTGAAAATAGCAATCTAGGTCAAGGTTAAAATTATTGATAAATTGATACGCAAGAACTAAGCATTAAAGTAAACACAAAGTCACACTCAATACTTAATACAAATATATGCAAATAAAAACTTTTTTTTTTTTGTAGATTATAGTATTGATAAGTAGTGATCGTTCTTAACCGGGAATTGAGGGTACCTAAGCATGATTATCATTCGATTATTTAATTAGGGGTAAATTGGTTTTTACTAAGGTCCTACGTGATTAACTAATTTAAACTAATCTAATCTATTATTTACATGATCAATTTATCTTTAAACCCAACTCATTCATAAATTATGTCAATTCCAAAATCTACGAAATTCCATAACCTTAGTTCTACGAAATACAAGCATATTATCTCAAGTACGTGCTCGAGAATTCGCCCTATACACTTTCAATGATCTAGACTCGGGAATTAGCCATATATCTAATCAAGCATTAAGCACAACATACAAATATAACAAAAACTAAGATATTACAACACATGGAAGATTATTGAAATTAAAATAAATTATAAAACCATAATAATATTAAGAATCAATCCATAAGTACGATATTAAAATGCAAACAGAAAATTACGGGGTAAAGAGGTAGAGTTACACTTTGAATCCTCGGGAATTCGCCCTATAGATGCTAGGTGGTTCAACACTCTTTGGTGAGACACTCATAAATTCGCCTTATATGTCAATATAGGAAGATGAATTGTGGAGGATGGTGTAGTTTAATTTTCCACAAAGAATTATCGATTATATAAATTGGAAAGTTTGGTCAAGTAGAGTTTTGGTACAAAAATGAGCGACCATTACAAATAACCTAAATTTCTCTATTTATAGGAGAAAATTAATCCCCAAATAAATGGGAGTTCACAATTTAAATCCTAAAAAAATGATTAAAATATTTAAATTAAAGTCCTAAAGGAAAAAGGTATAAAAATCCTAATTAAAAAGGTAATCTAAATCCTAAAAAAAGAATAAATACAAAACTTAATTAAAAAGGTAATAAAAACTCATAATTTGAAAAGGGAAAACAAATCCTAATTAAAAAGGACAATTTTCTTTCAAAAGGAAGGAAAATGCTTGCTGGAATTGAACATGAATCGGCTCAGTAGGAAGCTGCTGAAACATGGAGGGAAATTCGGTAGGCGCTGACCGAAAAAGACAATGAAAATTCGGTAAAAGCGCGCTGAAGAAGGGGTAGATCGTTTCAGTGCAAGCGTGCCGACCTAGGGTTCATGCTCTCGAGACACGCGCGTCGACTCTGTTAATCGGAGATCGGTCGGCGGCTGCCGAATTGGTTTATGAGCTATTTATATGCGTTCCGTAGCCTCTTATCGAATTCTGATGTACTTTTTGGTGGCTTCCTTTGTTTTGATCATAACTTCTTCATTACAACTCCGATTGAGGTGATTCTTTCGCCTAAATTCTCGTAATTTCGTTCTCTATTCAATTATGCACAATTCTCATAAAAGATATTATTTCCTACAATTGTTTGGTATTTAAACATTAAAAGATAAGCATAAAGGGTATAAAATGATGCTTAATTCAAGGCTTATCATAAATATTATGTTAAGTTTTAATCATTAGAAAGGCTGATATGTTGATATGATTGTCCTCAACATTCTTGAATGATTAAAGTGGTTTTCTTGTAGATTATTTTTTGTTTTCTGGTTGTTTTTACTTGTAAGCATGGTTCTCACAGTTGAGGTTCAAAAAGTTTTCTCTTAGCAGAACAGGCTCCTTCCATTAATTAGCTTGGATGAGTTATCCAAAAAGTTGTAGTTTTTCTATCCATTTGCATTATCTTATCAAATAGCATTACTATTTAAGTTTTCCAATCAAAAGTAGTAGAAAATGGGTTAGGATTAGGTTACATCAGGATTCCCCTTCCATAGTAATCAATTCCTTTAAAGGAAACTAACTTGAACTTGGATCATGAGCTTCTCAGAGCAATTGGACAAACAATGTCTCCACACAAAAAAAAGGGAAAATCTCAGGAGTTGTATTTAAAAGGAGGATTGAATACAATACTCTGATGCTATACAAAACAGACCTCAAATCAAATGTGATGGCTATAAACCTCAAATCGAATTTCCCGTGTAATGTGATGGCTACAAACATGCATATGGTTTGGTGACTTTAAAAAAAAAAAACCAACATTCAAACACTTGTATCCCTATCTCATTATTTACATAAATTATTCATCAATAACTTTAACCTTGACCTAGATTGCCATTTTCACCATATATCACCCTGTTTGACTAGTTAAGCCATTCTATTTTCACCATATATCACCTAGATTGCTATTTTCACCATTTATCAAACATAAACAATTTAGATGATATTTAAAATAAGTTAATCTATCCATTTTAAAAATAATTACGCATCTTAACTGAGGGAAGATCGTCATATTTTGCTTATGCTCATACCTTAATGTGTCATTGTGCTTACACTAGGAGGATTGTGTTTCAGGCTAGCCTGCAACCTCATTGTCACCAAAAAACTTAAGTTGCATGCATGGAAACAAAGAAAATGTTGTTCACTCATCTATATATTATAAACTTATGACGAGACTAGGAAACAACATTGTTAGTTTAATTTAGCAAACTTTTTTTACCTCAACCTAATTGTTCTTCGAGACTTGTCAAATTAATTGCTGCCAAGATCCTGCCTTTGACACTTAATAACCGTAACTGGTGAGTTCTCTAAAAATATATGTATAGTACCTCTCAACATTCTCCCTTAAATTTGAGAGCAATAACCAAATCTATCGCTCAATTGTAGGGCATAATAAGCTGTTGGATTATAAGCTATACACTGAGTGAGTGTAGTAAGTAGACAAGTGAGATGGCGTTGGTTAGTGAGAGATGTGATGTGATATCATTCAAAACGGAAAAACACGAATTCAAGTAAGGTGCATTCCCTTGGAGAGCAAGGATGCTAGATGTCATACCACCATTGGCGGGACCATCCTAACCTATTTGCAATCATGTATGCAATGCTTTTCTCATGTACTCTATTCAATTGAATAATTAGAAGAATTTCATACAATTCTCTCTAAGAAACTCTAACAAGCAAATAATCAAACACATGTCATGCATTAAGCATCACATTGCTAATAACACATATTCAATTCACTATCATCATCCATTTACAAGTTAAAACAATTAAGAAAACCTCTAATCCTATCCTAGGCTAAATTGATTTTCAACTAGGAGTGTAAGATCATAAATTCATACCTTGTGCTCTGCTGTGTTCTGCTCGCACTTCCAGCCCAGTGTGTTATGCTCGAAGATCGCGTGTCTAGGGCTCCAGGATCGCAGTCTGGCCGTGTGGTGGTCTAGGGCTCCAAGATCGCGTTCTGGCCATGGAGTTTTTAGGGAATTGGTCTTAAGGATCTTACGAAGGGTGGTGCGGCGTCGCGAAGGGTAGTGCGATGTTTGAGAATTGTCGCTCACTCGTTGCTAGAAAAGAATGCGGGCTTATGTCTGTCAAGTTTTGGCACAAATGAAATAATGGGGATATAAGTGGGCTGTGATTTTTTTCCTATATATATATTTGGACCATTTTTATAAATATATAAAAGTTCAGCTCAGTTCAGATAGTATTTTAAGAAAAAAGACATTTTGGAATTGTCCTACACTCAAAAGGACATATCAGATGATATCACTAAAATTTATCTCAAAGATTTTCACAAAAAAAAAAGGACCCAAATTTTTCAAACTAAAAGGTAAAACAAACAAACTCACGGCGGACCAATACAAACAAAAGCACACAATATAATAACCAAAATAAACCCTAAAGATTATAGGATCGATCAATATAGTAAATTACTAAAGATAGATCAGTAAAGCATATATTGAAGACAAAAAATCACTAAAGATCATCATACTTAATAGATTAGTTAGGTAAAAAACGACCGATTAATTACTCAGCCCAAGTAAAAAAGACAGATTTGAGGAAAAGCTGAAGAAAGAAAGCTACAGTGACAATATTCATTGGAGTAGCCGAGGGAGAGATCGAAGTAGATCCATAGGTGATGGATATATGGGAGATGGACGATGAGGATAGAGGGTGGGAGGCGAAGGAAATTGAAGTGATAAAAGAAAGTTATAGAGAAAGACAACACAGTGAAAGGAAAATAGTCGAGAATAACAAAAACCAAAACGGCCGTAGGGAGTGGGCAAGCGGTGATTCATGCTGAGATAGAAAATTGCTTGAATCCATCAATCCACCTTGAGTACTAGTTTGTGTCACCATCACTAATATCTGATGCAAGACGGTAGAAAAGGTAGTGGAGTCGAGAGTAATAATGAGTCTCATTTTGTTCACATGAATATTTAATATATTTTTTAATAAAATAATTAATGGAGAGATCATATTGTCATGATTTAAAAAATTTATAAGGATGTTATAATATTTAAAAGTTCACATATAAATCTATAATAAAGTAGAAGTAATAAAATATAATTTACTTATTATTTAAATAGAATCTACTAATTAAGGACCAAAATGACAGTTTGAGCCATATTTAAGGGCCCATCTGAGGTAGCAGTTTCTTTTTTTGCCCTTTTTTTCCAAGGCATTTGAGGGAGTGGTTAATTATTCACTAGAGAATCGAGCTCCCGCCCGATCATTTCAAGCTCGCTCAGTCTCTCAACTGACGATCGCCGTCTTATCCAGCGAGCTTGCATCAGGTACATCTCTCTGTTCCTTGTTCGTATCTCTCTCTCTCTTCTCGTTGACATATGCCTTCATCTCATTTGCATCTATCTCTCACCTTCTTTCTTTAATTTCTTTTTTCGTTCGTCCAAATGAAAGATAAATTAGATGGTCTTGTTTAATTTGATTTTATTAGCTAGGTTTTACTTTTATGTTAGATCTGGGTTTTCATGGCTAATCTTATTTAGCTTACTGTTGTTTTGGTTATGGATGCAATGCTGCATGACTTGATTTGACTTCCTAATCATTTCTGAATCAAGAACTTGTCTGGAATGGAATGCCTTAAACTCTTGAGGAAGCTTAGGCTTTTGAGGAAAAACCTGTTTGTAAATTTTTAATCAATTGTTACCACTTCTAATGTTTTTACGCTTGTATTTAAATATTTGGCTTTTAGGTCATCCAGATTAGATAACACAGTAATTTAATCAACTCAAATATGAATAAACGAAATGGAATTAGATGTAGTCAATCAATAAACCAACCCACCATTATATACGGCCTTAGTAAATTTCCACGTGTTACGTATTGAATTAGTTGGCAACACCATGTGGCAACACCATGCCTAGTTTCCAAAAAGCAGGATATCAATTAAAATTTGCAATAAAAAATATGAGATTATAACTCAATTCACTTGAAATCATATACTTTTGGATATGAAAAATTCTGGTCTAAGAAGATATTCCAAATATTTTTATAGTGCCTTAACTATTGTACCATTTTGTTGTGTTTTTTAATTTTATATGCCTTGCATACATGTTTCTAAATCACCACTTATCTGCAGGCTTGGCTTTATTTGGAGGACACTTTCTCTTGGCAGTTGTTCTTACAACAGTCAGCATTTCTTTCCAGAATGGTCGTAATCTCTTTGTGTAACCAGAAGGTAATACGCTCTGTTGTCACTGTTGTGATTTCCTGCTTCTGTTAAATTCCTGTTTTTTCTTGATGTATGTCCCCTCATATTGAGTTTCTATTGTAAGCTAAATGTTTGGTTTTCTTCCAGAAGTGACTACGTGAAAAAAAAGTGGAAAATGTCGCTTCTAAGTAGATTCTTTTACAAAAGACCTCCAGATGGGTTGCTTGAATTTGTAGACAGAGTATATGGTAATGTTCTTTCTTCTTGCGTCGATATATTACTATTTTTCATTGCATTATACATGTGAGTTGGCTAAATCACGTGCTCTCTTGTTATTTGTTTCATGAAAATATGTGCAGTATTCGATTCATGTTTTTCCACTGAAGTCTTGCCTGAAGGAATGTACCAAATATACCTACATGAAATCATCACTGAGTTACACGAAGAATTCCCTGACTCATCCTTCCTTGCATTTAATTTTCGTGAGGGAGAGAAACGCACCCAATTTGCTGAGATATTATGTGAATATGATGTTACAGTTATGGATTATCCGCGGCAGTATGAGGGTTGTCCACTTCTCCCATTATCTCTTATTCAGCATTTTCTTCGTGTTTGTGAAAGTTGGCTCTTGCTCGAGAAGCAACAGAATGTTGTACTTCTCCATTGTGAGAGGGGTGGTTGGCCACTCTTGGCATTCCTTTTAGCTAGCTTTCTTATTTTTAGAAAATTGCAAAGCGGTGAACGCAAGACTCTTGAAATTGTACACCGAGAAGCTCCTAAAGGTTTCTTGCAGCTCTTGTCACCTTTAAATCCTCTTCCATCTCAACTTCGATACCTTCAGTATGTGGCAAGAAGAAATATGGCCCTAGAGTGGCCACCTCCCGAGCGAGCACTTTCTTTAGATTGTGTCATACTTCGAGCCATTCCAAACTTTGATACCCAAAAAGGCTGCACTCCAATTATCCGTATTTTTGGGCCGAATCTCCATAGTAAGGGTGGGCTTTCAACCCAGATGCTTTTCTCAATGCCCAGGAAGAAGACACTTCGGAACTATCGTCAAGTAAGATTTATGCTGTTTTAAGCATTATCCCACTTGATCTATTTGCACTATATTTCTTTTTTAATTAATATTCTCTACGAGTGTTCCTTCTATGCAGGCAGATTGTGATGTCATTAAAATTGACATTCAGTGTCTAGTGCAAGGAGATGTTGTATTAGAGTGTGTGCATGTGGATTTGGATCCAGAGAGGGAAGTTATGATGTTTCGCATTATGTTCAACACTGCATTTATTCGTTCCAATATAATGATGCTGAATTCTGATAACTTGGATATTTTATGGGATTCAAAGGAGCGGTATCCAAAAGGTTTCCGAGCTGAGGTGACTATTATTGATCTCTTTGTTTTGATTTTAATAAAAATATCACTATAAGTATATGATAACTTAGGCTTGTTAAGCAATTTTAGCATTGAACTTCATTTAGTTCTCTTGGAGACCCAAGAAGTTGCTACACTTTGGTCTGATTTGAGGGTGCCTACTCTTATATATATAAATATACACATGTAGGTTTTTCTACAAGGAAATGTTCTCTTGCTAGAAAAATGATTAGTTGGTTGACTGTGAAATCTGGAACACACCTTCTAGTAAGAATCGTACTGATCAGTGGTACAAATTCACAGCATGGGAAAGAGGATATTATTCTATGCTTGCGTAAAAACATAGTATATATATGTATGCATACTTATATCAGTTAGCCATCAATTTGACTAAATTAATTCATCTATTCAGGTATTGTTTGGGGAGTTTGAGAGCATCTCTCCTCCAAAAGCTCCAACTACAATTTTAAACGGTGAAGAGAAAAGTGGATTGCCCATTGAAGCTTTTTCTAGGGTTCAAGAACTGTTCAATGGGGTTGAGTGGGTTGATAGCAATGATGACGCAACCTTGTGGTTTCTTAAACAGCTTTCTGTCCTAAGTGATGCTAAAGAATTTTCAAGGATGCAAAACAAAATGAATATATATTCATCACCTGCTGATTCTGAAGAAGAAAATAATGCATCTAGCACTGCTGACAGTGCTGATGAAGCTTCTGATACTGCTGCTTCATCAGATTCAACAAAAGCATTGATGCCAGACACATTTGATTCAGTACCCTTATCATTTGAAAGTGAGGGCCTGCCTGATTCGAATCTTGCTTTAGATTATCATGATCAAGAGTTGATTGAACATGTTCACTCTTTTCATCAACAATCATCAGATGCTAGTAAAGGATGTCAACTGGGTTCATTCCCTCAGTCATTGCTACCACCACCCCTATCAGTGGAACCATCATGTCCAGTTCTTCAACCTCCACCTCAATCACCACCACCACCTCCTTCTCCTCCTCTTGGTCCATCTCATTTTGTCTCTAGCAAAGGCTTACCATCACCACCTCCCCCACCACCTCTACCAACTTCTTCTAGAGTGCCACCATCAACCCCAAGACCTCCTCCTCTCTTTAAATCAAGTCAACAGTCTTTGCCACCACCACCACCTCCACCTCCTTCGTTTTTGGGAAGATCAACCAACAACCTACAACCAATAGCAGTACCACCACCGCTGCCTCCCCCTTTTACACGTAACAAGCTACAACCAATAGCAACACCACCGCCCCTTCCCTCTCCTCCTCCTCCTCCTCCTCCTCTTATGAGCAGTAGCCTTGGTAACAATAGTAGACCCCCACCCCCACCTCCACCTCCTTTAGGACCTACAAGGCCAACTCAACCCGCTCCGCCACAAGCTCCAAAGCCTCCACCTCCTCCCATGAATGGTAGCCTTGGTTTTATTACTAGGCCACCACCTCCGCCTCCACCACCTTCAGGATTGGCAAGGGCGACCCTACCTCCTCCAGCTCCAGCTCCAAAGCCCCCTACTGCTCCTCCTCTACCGCCAGGTCGCGGCGCAAAGGGCCCTTGTGCACCACCGCCACCGCCACTATCTATTGGAAGGGGAAATGCTTCTTCTGTGCCGGCAAGTCTCGGAAAAGGTCGTAGTGCAGGTGGTGCAACCAATGCCCCAAAGAAAAATTCTTTAAAGCCCTTACACTGGGTGAAAGTTACTAGAGCAGTGCAAGGGAGCTTATGGGCAGATTCCCAACAACAGGAAAATCTGTCAAGGTGCTGTCTTATGAAATTTTTTCCAGATACTTGATTCTCAATAAATTAGAAACGTCATTCAAATGCTTTGTTCCTTTTTTAGAAAACAGGCAGGATCATAATAATCATTGAAATGTCCTATTGTCTGTTATCGCATTTTTCTTCCTCTATTGCTTATATGTGATGGTTAATTGTTATATGTTGGTTTTTGTATGTTCTTTTTTCCTCTTGGTTCCCTTTCTCTCTTTTTCTACTCTTCGTTTCTTCTTTTGGTCTTCTAATGTAACATTGTGAAGGTTTTTCTCAGGGCTCCGGAAATAGATATATCAGAACTTGAGAGTCTGTTCTCAGCAGCCTCTGCGTCAGATGGAAATGGTAATAAGGGAGGTCGGCGTGGTTCTAATATTACCAAACCTGAGAAAGTGCAATTGGTGAGCTTAGTTCCTCCTTCCATGCAGTTGGTTTTAATATCCTTTAGACTTCTATTATGCTCTAGGGCTTGCCACCGGTAGATTCATAATCATAATTTTTTCAGTGGTTTATGTCTGTTTAATACTTTTGTTCAGTTGATGCATGTGCAACCATGTAGCTGGTGCTCTCTCTCTCTTTTTTTTTTTTTGGGAATCATGAATCCCTAAGTAGTAAGCGAATGGGGAATGCAAATTTGTTCGGTTCTGCATTTTACTACATATTCTATATGCCATATTTTCGATCATATTTATGCACTCAAGCAGTGGGAGATGGGGTACAGCAGGCATTTGTTTACGTTTTAAATGTTATGCGTAAGGAATGGAGTGATAACCTAAGCTTAGACCAAGTACATGATCTTATTTGCTTAATATATTAGCAAAAATTCTGGAAAAGGATAGAGTCTAAGTTCTTCGAATTGCCTTTCATGTTTCAGTGCCTTCAAGAATTATGGTTTCTTCAGACTTGAATCCCTTGCAGTGATCTTTGGAGATATGTGTAAACTTATGCTTGTTACTGTGTATGTTTCTTTATCAGGTCGACTTGCGGCGAGCATATAACTGTGAAATTATGCTCTCAAAAGTAAAGATACCTTTGCCAGATATTGTTGTAAGTTGTTTCTGCTCAACTACATTTCCCATATGTATCTTCAGGGAATTTTCCTCTTATTTCTTAGGCTTCTTTTTGTATGCCTAGGGGAAATATGAAAGGATAAGTAAGCTTTTCATAGTCTTTGTAGAATAGTACACGTTCTGTAGCTATTCAGTATACTGTACACTGTATTTAGTAGACAGCAACAGCAGTTATTGGACAGATGTCCATAGACAGTTACCTAGGCAGTTACTCTAGCAGTTATACTTAGATTCAGATAAGGGAGAGATAACTGTTTGTAGTTATCTCAATCCCAAGACCTGTATATATAGGCCTATCGGCACATCAATGAAATCATCAGATTTCACAGAATTCTACATGGTATCAGAGCTTATAGTCTGACCACCAACCCGATCCTCTTCCTATCTTTCTCCCAACTATGGCAACAGATTCCTGCTCTTCCCCCACCGTCTCTCCCACCACCATTTCAACCCTAGTTTCGGTTAAACTCAATGAGAGTAATTACCTTCTCTGGGAAAGCCAGATTAAGCCCTTTCTCATTGGGCATAATTATTGGCGTTTCATAGATGGCACACATCCTGCCCCTCCTCCTACCCTACCACCCCAAACGCCTACTGCTTCCCCTCATTCTGATACTTCTGTTTCAGATCTGATCCCTGCCCCTATTCCTGTCCCCAATCCTGCCTATCACCAATGGTTTCAGATTGATCAAACCTTGGTCAGTATGCTCAGAGCCACCCTCACAGAACCGATCTTGTCCCAGGTTGTTGGCCTCCAAACTTCCCGTGCAATCTGGCAGTGTCTCCAACAAAATTTCTCCCAACAATCCCTAGCCAATGCCACTAACCTCCGTTTTCAACTCATGTCTCTCACCAAAGGTCAGAAAACTATCTCAGAGTACCTTTCCCAAGCCAAAACCTTGGCTGATTCTCTTGCTGCTATAAACGAGCCTTTCTCCCCTACGGACCTTGTCACTGCTGTCCTTCGTGGCCTCGGTCCTGAGTACACCATGTTGGTGACTGCCATGCTGAACTTCCCACCCCTCCCTCCCTTCTCTGATCTCCGGGCCCGGTTACTTTCCTTTGAGGCTCAACAAACTTCCTCTGCAAATCCAGCAACCGCAGTTCCTCCTACTGCTTTCTATGCCAATTCTACCCACCCCACTCCAGTCCCCTATGCCAATGCCTACTACAGCACCCGTGGAAGACAACCCTACAACCGTGGTGCTCGCCCAAATCGTCCCCCACGGTCCTCCTACCGCAAAGGCTCTGGCCGTCCCTCTCCTATTTCCAATGCTCCAGGCATTCTTGGAACTTATCCAACCAACACTTCCCGTCCAAATGGCCCCCTATGCTGGTCCTGCAACCGCCATGGACATATTGCCGCACACTGTCCCCAAATTCAACAGAGCCCTGATCATGACCTTGCCCACGCCTTCGCAGGACTACATATTACCCCTGCTGCTGCTGATCCTAACTGGTATCCTGACAGTGGTGCCACTCATCATATGACCCTCCAACATGCTCCCCCTCACACTCCAGCCCCTTCCTCCACAGATCACGTCATGGTAGGCAACGGTGCCACTCTTCCCATTGACCACACTGGTAATCTCACCTTTTCCTCTGGTCCCTATGTCTTTCATCTCTCAAATGTTCTTCATATTCCTACACTACGCAAAAATTTGTTATCTGTTGCACAGTTCACTAATGATCAGCAGGTCAGTATAACATTCTCCCCCACTCATTTCCTCATCCAAGACCTAAACACCAAGGCTGTTCTCTTTCAGGGCCCCTGTGAAAATGGGTTGTACCCCATCCGTCCATGTCGCCCTACCCACCCTCAGGCCTTGCTGACAAGTGCAACAAGTTCTCTCTGGCACAACCGCTTGGGTCATCCATCTCCTCAAGTCCACCGTGTCTTAGCCTCTCAAACTGCTGTCATTACTTCTGCTTCCTTAGATAATATAGGCTTCTGTAATAGTTGTGCTACAGGCAAATCAACTAGACTATCTTTCAATTCTGTTGTACACACTGCAATAAAACCTTTTGATTTAATCCACTCTGATGTCTGGATGTCTCCAGTCCCCTCTGTGTCTGGTTTTAGATATTATGTGTTATTTACAGATGATTTTACCAGGTACACCTGGATTTTTCCACTCCGCCAAAAATCAGAAGTTTTTGCACACTTCTCCACTTTCCTCACCTATATTAAAAACCAATTCTCTACCACCATCAAACAATTCCATAGTGATGGTGGCAAAGAATTTGATAATCACTCTTTCAAGACCCTCTGTTCTAACCATGGCATCCACCACCGTTTTTCTTGCCCTTATACCCCACAACAGAATGGCCTGGCTGAGAGAAAACACAGGCACATTTCTGAAATGGGCAGAACTCTACTGATCACTGCTAACCTGCCCCACTGTTATTGGGCCGAAGCAGTAACTACTGCAGTTTTCCTCATCAACCTTCTCCCAACTCCAGTGCTCAAATGGACCTCCCCTTACTTTAAACTACACGGCAAACAACCTCCCTATCACCTCCTTCGAGTTTTTGGCTCTGCTTGTTACCCATATATTGGCCACAACACTAAACACAAACTAGAACCCAGGTCCATTCCCTGTACCTTTCTCGGATACAGCTCTCATCACAAAGGGTATCGCTGCCTTCATGTACCTAGTGGTAAGGTTTACATCAGCCGCCATGTTGTTTTCAATGAACACCACTTTCCCCATGCCACAAATCCTTCCCCTCAAGTTCCTGATTTCTGCTTCATCCCTGCGATTCCAGCCCCTCTGAACTCCCACCACACCACAACTAATCCGCAGCCACCTCCCTCTACACCTCCTCAACCCACCCTCCCCCCCACTCCTTCCACCACTTCCCCCACCCACCCTAACCCTACCACATCAGTTCACACTCAGTCTGATCCACCTACATCAGCCCCTCCTACCCCTGTTCCTCCAGCCTCTAGACCCCCAAACACTCATCCCATGATAACCCGCAGCAAGGCAGGTATCTCCAAATCTCGAAATCTCCTATTTGCCACTAAATACCCTATTCCCCAGGCCTTCCTTTCCTTGGCTCAGACCATCATTGAACCTACCACCTACCAACAAGCCTCTAAATCTCCAGAATGGACCAAGGCAATGCACACTGAGTTTACGGCCCTTCTCAACCAACAAACCTGGTCTCTTGTTCCCTTACCACCTCAAGCCAATACAGTTGGCTGCAAATGGGTTTTTAAACTCAAAAGACATGCTGACGGCACGATTGAGAGATACAAGGCCCGTCTTGTTGCCAAAGGCTTTCACCAACAGGCCGGCCTAGACTACACAGAGACATTCAGTCCCGTTGTGAAGCCCCCTACCATCAGAATTGTGCTTGCACTTGCTGTTTCTAACAACTGGCCCCTACGACAAATGGATGTCACAAATGCATTTCTCCATGGTACCCTCACTGAAGAAGTATACATGCAACAGCCCCCTGGATTCACTGATCCCCACCGTCCTCACCATGTCTGCAGACTACACAAAGCTATTTATGGGCTCAAACAGGCCCCACGGGCCTGGTTTGACCGTTTTCGATCCTTCCTGCTTCTCTACGGCTTCCAACAGAGTAGAGCTGATCCCTCCATGTTTGTTTACCGTCACCAATCTACCCTTCTGTATCTCCTACTCTATGTTGATGATATAATCTTAACTGGAAACTCCCAACCTGCGGTCTCCACCTTCATGACAACATTGGCCCGTGCCTTTGCCATCAAGGACCTAGGTCCTCTCCACTACTTCCTGGGAGTCGAAGCCAAGTCCATAGACACTGGCCTCCACCTCACTCAAACCAAGTATACACTGGACATCCTGCAGCGCAGTGGTTTAACTGATTGCAAGCCAGCCCTCACTCCAGTTGCTCCAAAACAGGCCCTCTCTGCTGCTGTTGGCAACCCCCTCCACGATGGCTCTACCTATAGACAACTTGTCGGTGCACTACTCTACCTGACTTTAACAAGACCAGATATATCCTTTGCTGTTCAGCAAGTTGCACAGTTTTTGAGCTCTCCTACAGATGTCCATCTCACCGCTGTAAAAAGGATCATCCGCTACCTCAAAGGAACCCTTGGACATGGCCTTCACATCCGCAGGTCTCTATTTCCCTTGCAAATTCATGCATTTTCTGATGCAGACTGGGCTGGGTGTCGCGACACTAGGCGGTCTATCACAGGTTTTTGTATCTTTCTTGGCTCCACTCTGATTTCCTGGTGTGCAAAGAAACAAAAGACTGTTTCCCGCTCTAGTTCTGAGGCAGAGTACCGTGCTCTAGCCTATACCTGTGCAGATACCCTATGGATACTAAGTCTCCTGCAAGAACTAGGAGCCCTTCCAGCGATGCCGGTGCAGCTGTACTGTGACAACCTAAGTGCCACTTACATGACACGCAACCCAATCTTTCATGCTCGGACAAAGCACATCGCCTTAGACTATCACTTCCTACGAGAAAGGGTCGCTTCAGGAACTCATCACGTACAATTTGTTCCCTCTACAGCACAACTTGCCGACCTCTTCACCAAAGGGCTTCCAGTCAATCGCCATTTATCCCTTGCTTCCAAACTTGTCACCCACGGGGTGCCACGTTTGCGGGGGGATGTAGAATAGTACACGTTCTGTAGCTATTCAGTATACTGTACACTGTATTTAGTAGACAGCAACAGCAGTTATTGGACAGATGTCCATAGACAGTTACCTAGGCAGTTACTCAGCAGTTATACTTAGATTCAGATAAGGGAGAGATAACTGTTTGTAGTTATCTCAATCCCAAGACCTGTATATATAGGCCTATCGGCACATCAATGAAATCATCAGATTTCACAGAATTCTACAGTCTTTATATCTACTCCTAGGGACATTAATGTTGAGCATTGATATTTTCATATTTGGTGGCACTTCATATTTGTTGGTGTTTTTCTCATTCTTATTAAGGGTCCTACGGATCCTATACAGGATCCCAGCCGATCACAAGAGATCACCGTCATCTCTAAGTGATCTGCTGTATCCAGGAATCCTCTTTGATTCCTTCCTCTTGTAATTACTTCCTAGTTAATCTCTATTTGCCCTTCCTAGTTAGGACTCTACTTTTCTATCCTAGATAGGACTCTAATTCCACTTGTATAAATAGGCTTCTCTGTATACTCAGTAAATTAATAAAAACCACAAGTATTATTCATACTTTACATGGTATCAGAGCTCTAACGCTCTCACGAGTATCTCGACTCCCTTAGCCTTTTTTTTCCCTCTATTCCCGCCATGGCTGCCCCACCCAACTCCTCTGTCATCATCGATCCTCCCTCTTCTGAAACTGCTCCCCCTCTTTCCGCACTCATCACCATCAATGCCTTGGCCCAGCTTCCCCTGAAGCTCACCTCCACCAACTACTTTCCATGGCGTGCTCAGTTCAACGCCATCCTCCTTGGCTATGACCTTATGGGGTTCGTTGACAGAACCTTCCCCTGCCCTCCAGCCTCGAACCCTGCACTTCGCACCTTCTGGGTTCGCCAGGATCAGCTCCTCCTCAGTGCCATCCTGGCCTCTGTCTCCCCGCAGGTCATCACCTTGATTGCTGCCGCCAAAACCTCTGCCACAGCCTGGGACCGCCTCACTCGCCTGTTTGCCAGCACCGCTCGAGCCCGCGTTCTCAGCCTCAAAGAACGCCTTACCCTGCTCCGTCGTGAGTCAAGGCCTGTGTCCGAGTACCTCCAAGAGGTCCGCATCCTCTCTGATGAAATCGCCGCAATTGATGCTCCTCTCAAGGACGATGACCTTCTCCTTCACGTCCTCAACGACGTTGGTCCTGAATTTCGTGAAATTGCTGCCGCTGTCCGCTCTCGTGACACTCCTGTCGCGTTTGAAAATCTTCACGATATGCTGGTTCAGCATGAAGCTGCCACCCACCGTGAGCTTCCACCACCTCCCTCCCCACCCATCACTGCCAACCCCGCTCACTCAAACCGCAACTCCCCTGCCTTCCGCCACAATCGCGGTTCCTCTGGACATCGCTCTGCCTCTCAGCCTTCTGATGGCTCTCGCTCCAATGGCTCTCGTTTCCACTCCTCCTCCTCTGATTACCACCGCAAGCCGCAGCAACCCGGCAGTGGCTATTGCGGTTTCTGTCAATGGTGTGGAACCCAGGGCCATAGCGCCAAACGGTGCCCGCAGCTTCAGCACTCCTCTGCCGCGCCCCCAGTCGCCAATTCTGCAACTCAGGTAGGCTCCTCCAGCTGGCTTCTAGACTCCGGTGCCTCTCACCATGTTGCCTCCAGCCCTCAACACCTATCTGACGCCACTCAATATCACGGCCCTGATGAAATCATCATAGGGAATGGTAAGGGACTCGGTATCACTCACACTGGCTCTTTCCGGTTACCTTCCCCTCCTTCCAACCCCCTTTCCCTTCACAATGTTCTCTGTGCTCCCTCTATGTCTCGCAATCTTATTTCCATATCTAAATTTACCCAGCAAAATAACATCTCTATTGAATTCTTTCCTCATTCTTTTCTTGTGTAGGATCTCAGCACGGAGGCGGTTCTCCTTCAAGGCCCGAGTAAGGACGGTGTGTACGAATGGTCCTCCTCCCTCCCTTCCCAACCTCATGCTTTGGTGGGCGTGGCTGTCTCCCCTAATCTTTGGCATCGTCGTCTAGGTCATCCCCATTTTAAAGTTCTTCAAACTGTTCTTCATCAATCCAATGTCTCTATTTCCCCCCATTTGTCTTCTACTCTATGTAATTCCTGCCTATGCAATAAAAGTCATAAACTTCCATTTGGTGCCTCTTCATTACATAGCTCTCGGCCCCTTCAGTTAATTTACACTGATGTCTGGGGGCCTGCCCCCTCTATTTCCATTGATGGCTTTTCCTATTATGTTTTGTTCATTGATCACTTCACTAAATACTCCTGGCTTTATCCCCTACGCAAAAAATCTGATGTCTATTCCACTTTCATTGATTTCAAAGTCCTGGTTGAAAAATTCTTTAACCAGCCCATTGCCTCTCTCTACATTGATGGCGGTGGGGAATTCGTCTAACTCAAGCCCTATCTTGCTACTCACGGCATAAACCATTACCTCACCCCCCCTCACACCCCTCAGCACAATGGTGTCGCTGAACGGCGACACCGTCACATTGTTGAAACCGGTCTCACCCTACTTCACACTGCCCATCTTCCTCAGTCCTACTGGTCTTATGCCTTTCGAGCTGCGGTTTATCTTATCAACCGACTCCCCACCACCATTCTCCATAATCAATCCCCCTACACTGCCCTCTTTCATCAGCCTCCCAACTATTCCCGCCTTCGCACCTTTGGTTGCCTATGCTTTCCCTGGCTTCGCCCTTATGCACCCTCCAAACTGCACCCCCGGTCTACCCCTTGTCTCTTTCTTGGCTACTCTCTTCAACAGAGTGCCTACCTCTGCCTTGACACCAGCACTAACCGTCTGTACATCTCACGTCATGTTCAGTTTGATGAGTCCAGCTTTCCTGGTCACAATCCCAGCCCCTCCTCTCTCTCCATCACCTCGGCCACCTTTGACTCTTGGCTCTCTACCCTTCCCCCGGTCTCCTCTCTATCCTCTGCTCCGTCCACCGCTGCTCCTCCCCCTGCACTGGAATCCCTCGACACACCTTCCTTGCACGCTCTTGAGGCTGGACCTCCCCCGGCTCAGGTCCTGCCCCTGCCTGCCTCGGCTCCACCTGCTTCTGGCTGCTCCCTTCTGCCCGACCCAGCCCCTGCTGCCTTGCCTCTCACCACTGAACCTCCCCCTCTCCGCACCTACTCCCTGCGGCCCCCTAGACCCCCTGCCCCCATCACCCCATCCTCCCCCCCCCCCACCCGCACTCATCCGATGCTCACCCGCACTCAAACAGGTACTGTTCCCCCCTGTTCCCTCCTATGCCCTCACAGCCACTACCCGGTTCCCTCTCCCCCCCTTGGTCGAGCCCACGTGTGTGTCCCAGGCTGCCAAAGATCCTCAGTGGCGTCAGGCCATGTCCCATGAGCTCAATGCTCTAATTCAGAATGGTACTTGGGACTTGGTGCCTCCTCACCCCTCCCAGAATATTGTTGGTAATAAGTGGGTGTTCAGAATCAAGCGCACTCCTACGGGTGCTGTTGACCGTTACAAGGCGAGGCTAGTTGCTAAAGGCTACCACCAGCGTCCAGGCGTGGACTTCACTGCCACATTCAGCCCGGTGGTCAAACCTACCACCATTCGGACTATCCTCCATATGGCTGTCACTCATGGCTGGCCCCTCCGCCAATTGGACGTCAACAATGCCTTCCTCCAAGGCACTCTCCATGACGATGTTCATATGGCTCAGCCCGCCGGTTTTGTTGATCCCCAGCATCCCACATATGTTTGCAAGCTGCGCAAGGCCATCTATGGTCTCAAACAAGCCCCCCGGGCCTGGTACCAGGAGCTCACTACCTTTCTCCACTCTCATGGCTTTGTTAACACTCAGTCTGATGCCTCCCTTTTTATACTCCGCAAGGGTCCTCATGTGCTGTATTTTCTAGTTTATGTTGATGATCTCATTGTGACAGGAACCAGCCCTGCGCTCATCTCCACCTTCATTCACACTTTGGCCGCCCGGTTCTCTGTCAAGGACCTAGGATCACTTCACTACTTCCTTGGTGTTGAGGTCCTCCCTACTGCCTCCGGTCTATTCCTGTCCCAGCACAAGTACATTCACGACCTTCTCACCCTGGCCCGTATGGATGGTGCCAAACCCGTGGCCACCCCTCTGGCTGTTTCCCCTACACTCCAGCTTCGAGATGGTTCCCCCCCAGCCGATGCTACCCTATTCCGCCGTCTTGTGGGCAGCTTGCAGTACCTCAACCTCACTCGGCCTGATGTGTCCTATGCTGTGAATAAACTCTCTCAGTTCATGCATGCCCCCACTGACCAGCATTGGCAAGCACTCAAGCGGGTCCTACGGTACTTAAAGGGTACCCTCACTTATGGACTCCATCTCCACCGCCACACCGCCAGCCACCTTCATGCGGTTGCTCATTCCTTCCACACTCTTCATGCCTTCTCTGATGCCGACTGGGCTGGTGATCCAGACGACCGTAAGTCCACCACGGCCTATCTCGTCTACTTAGGTGGCAATCTGATTTCTTGGAGCTCTCGCAAACAACGGGCAGTTTCCCGATCCTCCACTGAGGCCGAGTACCGTGCTGTTGCTTCCACGACTGCTGAACTTCTCTGGGTGCAGTCTCTTCTTCGTGAACTAGGCCTTTCCATCCCCCGTCCGCCCAGCATCTCGTGTGATAATATTGGTACCACCTTCTACTGCTCCAACCCCACACTTCATTCCCGCATGAAGCATGTTGCCATTGACTACAACTTTGTCAGGGATCAGGTCAGCCGTGGTCTCCTCCAAGTCTCTCACATCTCCACCGACGATCAGCTGGCTGACGCCCTCACCAAGGCCCTTCCCAGACCTCGCTTTCAGCTCCTACGATCCAAGATCGGTGTCGCCGACGGCTCCACCGTCTTGCGGGGGCGTATTAAGGGTCCTACGGATCCTATACAGGATCCCAGCCGATCACAAGAGATCACCGTCATCTCTAAGTGATCTGCTGTATCCAGGAATCCTCTTTGATTCCTTCCTCTTGTAATTACTTCCTAGTTAATCTCTATTTGCCCTTCCTAGTTAGGACTCTACTTTTCTATCCTAGATAGGACTCTAATTCCACTTGTATAAATAGGCTTCTCTGTATACTCAGTAAATTAATAAAAACCACAAGTATTATTCATACTTTACAATTCTGTCAATCATGTGTGAAAACCATTCCATGTTCTGATGTAATATGGCATTGTATAATTGGATTTGGGACAATTTTAGATTTTTTACTATCTGATGAAGGCACAAATCACTATGTTGTAGATTGTACGGCAACCCATGATTATTTGTGTTATAGAATCAGAATGCACATTTATTGATGTTTAAACTAGTTTTCTATTTAAATTACTCAATGCGCATAGTCAAACTTCCCATATTTGTTTTTCCAAAAACACACTTCTGGTCATTAAGCCCACCAACTGCTGGATCATGTTGATCACTATTATCACCCTGACAACATTGAGTATATTTGCAGCAACAGTTTGACTTCATGTAAAAGTGAGAGTGCATTCTCTTCTGCAAATAAGCTGGATATTCTTCTCTAACTCATATGCAACTTTTAGATCTTATTTTCTTTAGTTAACTTATCAAATAAAGATAAAGAACTAAACTACCACTTAGGACTTTTTTTCGTAATTGTTTCTAGATGCTATATGAATATGGCAGATACTGTCAAGTCCCAGTTGTTGTATATGGCTATTAATTACTCCTATAAGGCTGTAAGCTTATAATGGTACTAAAGGCAGACATTTTTTTTCTTTCTAGAATGCAGTTCTAGCTCTAGATTCTTCTATTCTTGATATTGACCAGGTTGAGAATCTCATTAAATTTTGTCCCACCAAAGAAGAAATGGAAACTTTGAAGGTAAGTCGCTCTTTCTTCCCACTCTTCTTATGGAGAAATGCATACTTCCATCTATTGGGCATACACATGTCCTTTTGATTGATCCTACTGTTATCTTGCTCCATGTAATTCAACCCTTATCCGTGCTTTCTTCATAGTTTCATGAACTAATAAATTTCCACCTCTCTCAAAACATGCAAAATCTTGGAGTTCTGAATAATGGGCTTAGAATCTTGTTTGGATATATTTTTGCAGTTTATTCCCATAAAAAAAAATGTTTTTGCATAGTTATAGTAACCTGCTTGTATGCTTGCATCACATATATTTAAAAAAAATCTCCCCCCCACCGGTAATACAGGATACTACAGCCCTGAGTGGTCTTATCTCAATTCGCTGTTATTCATTGTGTGAGAACACAAGGTTCTAGAAACTGGTACAAAGGAGATTTATACTCGGGTAAATGGTTTATAAACATAGGTATAAAAAGGATTTCATTTAGCATTTTCAAACCTATTATAGCTAGTTATTTTGGTTTTCTAGTATCAACTTTGACTATAACCTCATCTCCATTTATTGGTTTGAGGAGGATACGACTTATTTGAAATTAATTAATAAACAATTCATAATATATCTTTCTATGGTAGTTCATATATTCTACAGTTTCTTGCCGTATCAACTTCCAACTCTTGGTCATTGAGTCAATACAGATTAATTTTTTAGGATAAATATTACCTCCCGTTTCCCCTTTTAAAACAAATTGAAAGGATCAAAGTTTTTCTATTTTGGGTTTATTTATTTGGAATAGGGTTGCATAGTCATGGTTCATTTACATTAATATCTAATTGAATTGACTTGACTTTGACAAAGAGAAACATAGGACGGCATACATGTATATATAAGAAAACTTCGTGTAAACTATCAAGAACCATTTGAATCATTCCATTTCCAACCAATTCCCAAAATTATAAATTTGTATCAAATTAGAACTAGTAACTTATCCCAACATTGAGGTATTGGAAAAACTCATATAAGCGGAAAATCTCGTATATCCATGATCATGTAACGTTTTGTGGTTATTTCGTTGGGAAAAAGATAAATAAAGAGCATGATTTTTAAATTAAAATAATAACTAATTCTATTAGTGAGGGAAAGAAGAGTATAAAACAAGATGGACAAGAGGCCACTTAAACTGCTGAGTTCCACTTAAGGAACGACCACTTAAAAAACAAACTGAGGTTCAATTACTCTTATCCCAGAGAATTACGGTAAGGGGTGGGTATGAACTGCTGCAGAGTTCAAGGATTCATTGACATAATTAGAGGGGAAGGCGGCTATTAGTAAAGTTTCAATCTCAAAATTGTGTTCAGTTTTAAGAAGGGTAACAGTCTTATAGAGTTTTCTAAGCCCTGCTGCACTATTGAGGCTGAACCTGTGACCACAATTCATAATGCATTTGAATTTGATCAATCAAGTTTTGTTTCTTACAAAAATTGGTAGTTATGATAAAATTATAGGTTCTGTGAATTCTTGAGAATGTCTAGTTTCTAAGGTTGTTACTTCTCTAATCCTGCTGATTTTGTTTTCCTACTCCCAGAACTATACAGGTGACAAGGAAATGCTAGGAAAGTGTGAACAGGTTCTTTCTAATTCCATCATCTTAAATTTATATACACCATAATTTGTCTGCTACTAACAGTGTATTTATTAAGTACTTCAGTTTTTCGTAGAGCTGATGAAGGTTCCAAGAGTTGAATCCAAGTTACGAGTATTTGCTTTCAAAATTACCTTCTCTAGCCAGGTAAGTTCTGAGGATTTTTCTTTATATGGTTTTTCTTGGTACAAAATAACAGTATTGGGTTTGAATTTGATCAGGTGAATGATTTAAGAATTAATCTGAACACAATCAATGGTGCTGCTAGAGAGGTATCATGCGGATGAATGTTTATTAAATTAGTAATTATGGGGATTTTTTGCCCTCTCATCTAATACCACTCATGTACAGGTCAAAGAATCCGTGAAATTGCGGCAGATAATGAATACAATTCTTACTTTGGGAAATGCCTTGAATCAAGGCACTGCTCGAGGTACAACTGACCATTACTTTTTGATTCTTACCAGGATTTTGTTGCTGTTGTATATCTTGGTATCCAGATTATTACAATAGCCTTCAATATTTACTTTTTATTTTTCAGGATCTGCAATAGGATTCAAGTTGGATAGCCTTCTCAAATTGTCTGATACGCGTGCAAGAAACAACAAAATGACTTTAATGCATTATTTGTGTAAGGTATGACAGTTGCAAATTTTAACTGTACTTTTGATACCAATTCGTAATAATTTGAGTTTAATTCGTTCGGTAATAGGTGAATGTGCTCTAATTCGAAGCCTGAAAGGACATATCTAACTCCTGCAATGAAATACAAGATTTTTGGCTTTGTAGTGCATCCTATTGTAGCATTGTGAATAGTTATAATGCTATATTTTCATCCAATTCCCCATAATTCATGTTATCATCCTTGTATTGGTACCAAAACCTCATTCCCACTGACACAGTGCTTCTTTCTCTCCACACCCCTCTCCTTCCCTTGGGTGGATAAGACAAGTTCTGCTCTTTGTTGAATGCCCTTTTTTAAGCACATAAGTGAAAAAAAAATATCATAGGTTTTGTATGTTATTAAACGTGGAGAATATAAAATTTGAAATTTTGAATTTTATGCCTTACAACTTGACATAGAAAATTATAAGCCCTCCATCCAATCCATTTGGTTTTGGGTTGGGTGCCCTCATGTGGAATTTAGTAAGCAATTGATCTATGCCTATGTCTATAACATGGCATCCAAGGGTCAAAAGTTGCTCTGATATATTTCTCTGTACACTCAGTAGTGAATTTGATCATAGTAGATTACATATAGAAGAGTTATGAGATTTCCTAAGCCCTTAGGCTCACAATCCACAGATGTTTTGTCTCAATTCATAGTATTTTGGTAATCCACCTCTACACAATTGCAAAGCTAATTTACCGCTTTCTATGTCTCACATAGAAGACCACAATATTAAATGGGAAGGATAAGAGTCTAAAGGTGAAAATTAAAGAAAACTAAAGAGCAAGAGATGTTGACATACTCAAACATAAGGTCACTAGGTGTAATACAAAATTTAATCCCACAATTCTTGTGATGAAGTTGATTTGATGAATGCAAGTATCTAAAGCATATGAGCATACAGATGCATCTATGTACTTTTGAAGTTATCCAGTAACATTTCAGTGCCAACTGGAAACCCAAATATGAACTAGGTATACCTCTAAATATAGTGCACTTGGCAGATGAGTGTATTTTGTTGCCATGCCTGTGCTTCCATTGTGGAAACTTCTGAATATAACATGTTGAAAACCAAAATGAAAAAGGAAAGGAAAATAACAGATATGACTAAATTTTACTTCACTTATAAATAAAAATTTCTAGGGAAAATGGTTGCCAGCTTCCCTGAACTCCACATTAATTTTAGCTATCGTCCCTGAACTTGATTATTAATAGCAGAGGTCCCTGAACTATGTCTAAACATGCAAGTATAATCCTTTCGTTAAATTTCTCAACGGTTTCTGTTAAAAAAATACACCTGATAGGACAACTTTACCCTTATTTTTTTAACAGAAATCATTGAGAAATAGTGGAAGGACTATCCTTGCACGTTTAGAGTTTAGACATAGTTTAGGGACGTTTGATACTAATGATAAAGTTCAAGGATGATAGTGAAGTTATTGTAAAATTCAGGGACGCTGAAAACAGTTTTCCCAAATTTCTATATGGATAGCTGCTGAAAGTCTTATGAATAGATATATGCATTGATTTTTAAATTAGCGATTAACAGAATCAATGAGATAAGTAAGCACTATGTATCTGAACTCTAATATAATCTTTTTCTCAACTCAAACTATTGCTGTTGTTGTTTTTTGTCTCTTAAGATTGTTCTGTCATCTACTGCCTTGCCAAAGTTGATGTTAAAATCCATTTCCTCAGATGCCTTGCTTTATCATTCATATGTTGTACTGTTTCTAGGCTTAACTTTGGGATATTTATGACATGTCTCAATTTTTGTCTTCATTAGCTCCTTGCTGAGAAAATTCCTGATTTGCTGGATTTTGATAAGGATCTTGTTCATTTAGAAGCTGCCTCAAAGGTATGTTAATTATGTTGCTAGATTTGGTATTTTGCGACTTATATTAGTAACCAGTTCATAGCTGACCTGTATAATATGTCCATATGTTTGGTCATAACATAAATAATCAGATTCACTTGAAAGCTTTGGCTGAAGAAATGCAAGCCGTGAGTAAAGGTCTTGAAAAGGTTGAGCAAGAACTTGCTGCTTCAGACAGTGATGGAGCAATTTCTGCTGGTTTCCAAAAGGTGAGAAATACTGATGATATGTGGTGAATTGTTTGCAATTTCTCTTGTAAACTAGTGACCCTTTGTAAATGTTTCAGATATATTATATTCTTGTGTTTCAAGTGAAACTGTTTTATGTTTTGATTAATTAACTTGTTTACAGTAGTGCCCTATTTATACAGAGAATTAACAGAGTCCTAACTAGGTATATACAAGTGGAGTCCTAACTAGGTATGTAGTGGTAGAGACTAACTAGGAAAGAAATACAGTAGGAAGGAATCAAGATTGATTCCTGTAGATATTGGAGCAGCCGAATCAGGAAGGAGTTTTCTCAATCTTCTGTGATTCGGCAGGGTCCTTAATATCTTGGACAGCCTCTCTCAGATCCCTCTGTCTACCGTCAACTGGTGGGTGCACTTCTTTACTTAACACTCACATGGCCAGATATATCCTATGCTGTCTAGAACGTTGCCCAATTCATGAGCCGCCCCACAGATGCCCACCTTACTGCTGTGAAGCGCATCATCAGATACCTCAAAGGCACACTTGGCACAGGACTTCATCTTCAACGGTCACGCTTCCCACTCAGCCTACAAACCTTCTCGGACGCTTATTGGGCAGGTTGCCCTGACACGCGCCGATCAATTATTGGATTCTGTGTGTTTCTAGGTTCCAACCTCATTTCCTGGTTTGCTAAGAAACAAAAAACTGTCTCTCGCTCCAGTTCAGAGGCTGAGTACCGTGCCCTAGCTTACACCTGTGCAAACACAATTTGGATCCGAGCCTTCTGCAAGAACTTCAGATCATCCCTCAGTTGCCACTTCGCATTTATTGTGATAACATGAGTACTGCCCACATGATAGCCAACCCGGTCTTCCATGCTTGTACCAAGCACATTGCCATTGACTATCACTTTCTCCGTGAAAGGGTTGCTGCTGGCACACACAACGTTATCTTTGTCCCATCTACTCATCAACTGGCTGATCTCTTCACCAAAGGACTCCCCATTGCTCGTCACAGTCAACCTGCATCCAAACTTTTCACCCATAAGGTGCCTAGTTTGCGGGGGGATGTAAGACAGTATAACCTTAGAGCTGTAGGACAGTACAATCCTAGACCTGTATAGTTAGACAGACACGTGTACACTAGGAAGGCATCTGTCTTAGGTAGTTACCAACAGTTAGTTAGTTACTAACTGTTAAGATAAGATTAGGACAGAAATAACTGTTTGATCTTATCTCCCTGTCATCTTGTTTATACATACAGCCGTTGGCTATGTAAATGAGATCAGAAATTCATCATTTCTGCAAGTACATTCAAGTAAAAGACAATAGAACTTTCTTGATCCCGGACACTTTTTTTTTCCTTGTCTTTGTGTTACCTTTCTTCCTTCTTCCTGTTGTGTCAAAAGTGCATTCACCTCCAGGTGCATGTTATAATCTGGTTGGTCCTTATCTGATGTGGTGGTCCTGACTAGTTTGGACCCAGGTGTCATCTTTATTCCTAGGGGTAGGAGGGATGTAGATTTTTCAGACATTTTACAGGTGCTTATGAATGTCCATCCTATAAAGTCCCAAGATAAAACATGATGCCAAGCTTTGAATTACATAGAGTAAAATAAATCTTCCTCCTCTGTAGGTGCTGAAATTTTTTCTTGATACTGCTGAAGCTGAAGTAAGGTCACTAATCTCCTTGTACTCTGAAGTGGTGAGTGCAGTCCAGAGTTCCAAAGTTTTTCTCTTATTGATAGATATCCTTGTGCTGTGCAGCTTACAGGTCTAATGTACCAACTCCTTCTATTGCAGGGAAGAAATGCAGATTCTTTGTCGCAATACTTCGGGGAGGATCCAGCTCGGTGCCCTTTTGAACAAGGTTTGCTATGTTCATCCACTCTATGAGTACTCCATGTTCCACGTCATTGGATGTGGTCCAGTACAAACCTCAGGGAAGATAGTAGTTGAACTAGAAAAGAAAAAAGAAAAACACACTACACACAAATTATTCTTGAACCCGGGACCTACAGGTCCTCATTGACCCACTTCATCGTATGACATTTTGGTTCTTTTTCTCTACCTCTATTTGGAAATGCTTACAGCTTGTTGAGTCCAGAGTGGCTGTGACTGGAGTTATTAAAAATTCACATTTTCTCTTAGTTTGGAAACTGATTGAAATGGTCTCATAGTTTCCCTAGTACAATATTTAAGATTAAAGGCTAATAGAAATATGAATATATTGCTTATAATTCAGGCGATGATGCACTGCCTTTTTTTTTTGTGTTCTAAGCCTTCGAAAGATGAACAACTACTTCATCCTAAATTGCTTACATGATTTCTTTAGGTTTCATGTCAAATCATTCAAAAATTTGATCTATAACTTTTCTTGGTTTTGCAGTGACACAGGTCTTGTTCGTTTTTGTCAAGATGTTTAAAAAGTCACGAGAGGAAAATGAAAGACTGGCCGATGTCGAAAAAAAGAAGCTTGAAAAGGAAGCCATGAAAGACCGGACTGTTACAAATTCATCTGCTAGGAAAGATTTTAGATAGAACAACATAAAATCCGCATGATGTTTTATGCTTTGGTAAGCAAAATCTACATGTGTTGGAAGAAACAGGTGGTTGATTTAGGAATCAGTGTTCACTTATGCGAAAATTCTACCAACACTTTAAGGCAGGTTGACTCAAAATTCAAATTTCTGATTTGTGCCAATTTTATCAGAGGCAGGTGCCTATCTTTTTCTGAAACTGTTGTGCAGGGGCAAGATCTATCTGCCACTAGGCTCTCTATTTTCCGACGAAAGAGGCAACCAGATGCGTGACAACTTGACATTTGCACCGTGTGAATCGTCCTCTTCCGCTGTAAATATTAGAAGTAACTATGCTAGATTTGTAACTTTTTGGACCCTTTCACCTAAAAGTGAATCATTTTGTTTTATAGAAATCTCATTTGTAATATAGACGGCCATTATCTTGTCTTCCTTGTTGGTTGTTTATGCTTAAAAGATTGCTTATAAATGTTGTTACTGGTGCGAATGTTGAGTTGAGTTAGCAATAGAAATTGACTACATATTCAGATGCAATGTTTTCATAGATTCAATTGGGGATGTAAAAACATTGATTATATGCTTGCTCTAAAGAGTAAGGGTAAAGACTAAATTGCGGGCTCATTTGTTTTTAGCCTGTCTTTCTCAACCAAGTATATCTTCTGCGACTCGGGTATGGCCAACATGATCGTGTGGAGTTTGAAATTCACCATGCTAATGCAATGACTGCCCAGAATGTGAAGTAGCCTACACTGAACTCACCTGCATTTGGATTGAATTCCGAAACTTAAAACATGAACAAGTGTGAGAGGGGAAGAGAGTAAAAGAAGAGAATTATGTGGTTACCAGCGGGAAGAGTGAGAATAGGCCATAATAAAAGAATAAGAATGGTAAAGGCAACACCCCATTTGAGTATCCATGCCTTTGCTTTGATCAAGTTTTCCTCCTTGTGCTCTTCACTCTCTTCATCCTCCTCCTCATCAGGAACCAGAGTGATCATGTTCTTGGTGGTGCCCCAATCGTAGTTTTGTGGTGAGATGAAGCTGCAGATGCCAGATGGCATGTATGGCTCCACGGTAAGTAAGGAGACAAGGTTTCCAGCTAGCATTGGTGCATTCCGACCTGTTGTATCAAGATTTACGAGGCCATACTCAATTTTAGCAACTGATAACCACGTGATGATGCCTAAAAGACACCCAATCGTTGTTCCAAGAATTGCACCAACTGCATTTGCCTTTTATCATAAAAGCATAAAGGCAATGGGAATCACTGCTGAGCCAATGACCACTCCCATGCCTAAATATACATCCAACCCAATGGAACTCCACCCTTGTTCAGAATCACTGCCAACATCCCCATAAAGCATCCAAAACTAAGGATGATTCCCCTTGATACTTTGAGGATTTTCTTACCACTTGCATCGGGATCAATGTATGTGCAGTAGATATCATACGTGCATAATGAAGATACTGCTATGAGTTCTGAAGAACCAGCTGATGTCACTGCTCTGCATTATATTATATACGTACAATATTATATGTGGATAGTGAAGTTACTGCTTTGAGTTCTGAAGAACCAGCTGATGTCACTGCCCTGTATTATAAACACATATGACACATTGATGAAAGCTGAAACTACTTGAGACGTGCCTACTTACATGAAAAGCATGGTAAGAAGAAGAAGAGATCCTCCTTTTCCCATCAAAGCTATGGCTGTGGCAGGAGCAACAAGTCCTCGACTTGCTTCACTTTGGTTAATTGGTAGATCAAGGGCCAATGCTCCTAGTCCTAACGCTGTTTCCAAAGAAAATGGAACCTCAAACCAGACAAGCCCCTAACAAGTACAACTTATGGGTTGATGACGGTCTTGCTGCTATGGCGCTTACCCAATATCCCTGATCGATCAAGTTTGTTTCAAATCCATCCGTATATTAATTAAGTAGTAGCTAGGACTAGGAGTAGGAGGCTTACATTATCAACAAAAATGGTGCCAAAATTTCCGACGACGTTGATAATCCCAAACACTAGGCCTCCAGAACTCAACATTGTTAGGTAGGAGCCGTTATAATATCCAGTAGCAGGACCACAAGACTGGCCAGGATGAGAAATTGGTTGGTGGCATATTCTTGATTTACTAGCTACCTGTAGCAGATGGTTGTAGAT
Organism: Prinsepia uniflora; assembly: GCA_032719365.1. Taxonomy (NCBI): domain Eukaryota; kingdom Viridiplantae; phylum Streptophyta; class Magnoliopsida; order Rosales; family Rosaceae; genus Prinsepia; species Prinsepia uniflora. The sequence continues at coordinate 71,265,438 of CM064873.1, forward strand.
GATGGTAGGGCTACCAAGTTCACTGCTTGCCGTATATACAAGGTAAACGAAAATGACTAGTACCACATGAATTGATAGTGATGGATCCATGAAACCAAATTAGTAGATATCATCCTGTTTCTGTTTGTGAACTTTGAATGGTGACTTGTGATTAACATAGAATGAAAAATGAAATTAATTATAATTACCTGTAAGAGAATGTATGTAGCTTGCCAAGAAGGTGGCTTTTAGTCCTCCGGCTAATGTAAAAAGAATGACTCCCAGAGGTATCAAGAAGCTGGCAGCGTAGATGTTCACTCCTGTAAGTGCATTTACAACAGCCGAACCTCCCAGAAGCAGCATTGCACTTACAATTATATTTGTCAACCAGCAGAAACTCAGCAACACAATGTGTGCACCTGTGCCCCAACTGATGGAATCGATCATCAATGAATTCGATGGATCCCATGAATCCCAGGAATCCTATGAATATAATATGATACATACCGAGCTTTCACGATTTCACATACAGTGTGAGCATGAGGAGCCTTTCTCTTCATCTCAATAGCCATAATACCAAACAAGAGAACCTAACTACCAGTTATATTCATTTCATTATTCATTACCAATTAAGAGGAAGATTAATAATAATTATAATTAATGATTACATCTGTATGCTTGCCTGAATGGTAGCCCCGCTAGCATACCAGAAAGGTCCACTAACTCCATACTCCCAAGCCACGTTTGAACTTTGCAAGATCGTAGCTGCCCAAGTCCACTGATCGATGAGAGAGATATGTCATATAGAGGAATTGAAATTGAGTAATTAATTATATATACTTAACTACTTAAAAGAAAAAGAGGAAGAGAATTCGAAAGAGAAATTAATGAAGTTTAAGGGTGTGTTTGGTATGCTGTATTACGGTCCGTATAGGCTAAATAATCCGAAACCTGTGTTTGGTACCAATCGTATTAATTAGTCACCGTATAAGTTAATACGGTTGAATATTTTTATATGGTCCAGACACGCTAAAATAATACGCTCGAAATTGTCCGTATTAAATAGTCGGATAACTAGTAATCTTGTAAAATATAATAATAATAATAATAATAATAATAATAATAATAATAATAATAAATAGTAATATAATAAAAATAAAATATTAATTTAGTAAATATTAATAATATAAAGTAATAAATACTAATAATAATAAATTAATAATTAATAATTAATGATATTTTAATAAATAATAATGATAAAATTAAAAATAATTAATTAATAAAAATGTAATAAATAGTAATAATTATTATTATTAAAAAAAAATAAAAAAAATAATGACATACATAATTAATATTTAAGATATAAGTATTTCGTCAATTATTATAATATAATCCGGTCAGTATAATATAGTCGGCATTCTAATCTGGAAAAGTACCAAACGCCCGACTAAATAATCAGTCTATCCGGTGGACAGATTAGTCTATCCGATTGAAATAGTCAGTACAGTACGGCATACCAAACGAGGCCTAAGAGACATGTCTAGGATACAATAACACTGGCAATGAGTCTTGTTTTAACATTTCTTCCTGCAGTGTTGAACCACTCGGACGTTTGTTTACATTTCAAGCCAACATATCGCTTCTCCATCCATACCTGACTGATCATGAGTCATGAGTCATGATTCATGAGTTGTATATATATATATCCACAATCATTAAAGTAATTATTAGATGGAGTTGGAAAAATGAAGTTAAAAGTGTTGCAAGATTTATGTAATTATGCACTTTTTATGTAATTAGTCAAAGTAGGTTTCCTTCTCCTAAAAGTTAGGTCTCCTTATCCTATAAGGATTCTATGTGATTACTCGTAATTAGGATTGTAACCTTATATAAAGCCTCTAATGAGAAGAATAATACAAATTGAATTATTCTCAATACTCTGAATTTCAAGTGAAAGCGCAGGTAGCAATAATGAATTAGTAATTACCAGGAAAGATGTGAAGATAGCAAAGAAGGCTCCAAAGCCAAAAATAAGAGAGTAGCCAACGCCTTGATTGAGAACTGGTTTGCCTCCAAAGAAGCTGCTTTGCCTCAAACATCCTGCTGCCTGCACCTCGTAGTATTTCCTCGAAAATTCCAAAGGCGGACACTTTTCCAATGCCAATACCATCAATCAAACAAACAATTAATTAACAACCTACTTGATTTTGATCCTGATCCTCAAAGTCATATATATCAAAGTCAAACGCAAACAAAATCTACAGAAGCATCTAACTGGACGATAAGGAAATGGAGAGGCTGACATTGCTTGCATATGTTTCTTTCTTGCTAACTTGTTAGGGTACCAAAGCAATTTGCAATTTTCCAATCCGAGTTTGAGACTGAGAGTAGTCAAATTAGGAAGCTATCTGTCCGATGACATTATTATAATGTTTATATTTTGTTTAAATCTATAGCCAGGTTTGGTGTGCTCTGTATTAACTACGCGCCATAGCTCGTAATAAGTCGTTACTCAGTTTAAGTGAGTTAAAAGTTTCTTTTTTGGATCTTATTGTGAGTTGAGGTTAATGTAAACGAATCTTTTTTCCTTCTTTCTTTCGTTTTTTTCTTTTGGCTTTTTCTTATCATGTTATTTTATTTTCCTCCTCCTCTTTCACTCATTTTTATTTTTCCTCCACTGCCTAATATTTCATGTTTCTCATTTTTTTTCTTCTATTTGCATTGAGAATTGTTTCTCATTGTATCAAAAAATAATAATTCATTTTGTTAAAGTGTGTCAAATTTTTGAGTAGAACAAACAAGTAATAATATACGAAAAGACAAAAGTAAATAAAATAGGAAGAATCATCATCTGTAAGAGAGTTGAGTTACAAGATGAGAGCCTAATAATCTATTTGTGGCAATTTGTTAACCATACGTACATGAAATACGTGGTTAGAGTATTCCTCTAATGTTTAAGGCGAAAAATATAAGAGCTGCCTGCGAGCCTCATTGATTGTGTGTGCTGAGTGTTGACATAACCTAGCTTCAGCTTGGTTCTTCTCGAGCTAGGCTTCCCCACAAAAATTCAGCGACCACAATTGATATGGGGCCATTAAGGGAGGGCTTTAGTTGAGTTGTGTGGAACGATTATGTTCAAAATGGTCATACGCGTGTCGGGTTCTAAAGAATAAGAGGACACTTGAAGCGAGTCCTATAACAGATATGCATGCCCATCCCACAAAGGTTAAGAAGTAGCAATCTCTCCCCATACACACTATCGAATCATCTTGTAGGGGATGTGCGGAGCTAGAGCTAGAGCTGGCATTGGAATCGTAAACTATGGCGGCAAGAAGGCCATAGACGAGCGAACCAATCGGTATGTTTGTAATGATGATGTTGTGGTTAACACCTACGGTGTTGGGACCAAACAACTCTGAAGTGATGGAAACAGCTGCGGCAAATATGAATCCGGAGCTCAACCCTATGAGTGCAGTACCTGTGTGCAAAGCCAAGCTACCGCCTGATGAAGCAAGCAAAATGAAGGCAATTGGGGTAGGCAATAGTGCAATCGTCAGCCATCCTGTCCTTGCAAAATAAAACTTACTGCATATATATGTACATGTAGCTTAGCTAGGTAAAGAAAATAACTGATAAATTAAACTGAAATGAATGATTACTTACTCTCGTATATAGTCTGGTGCAGCTGAGAGCAAGCGGCCAAAGAAGGAGAAGGATGAATAAAGCGTGACAAGGGTTGTAGTATCTGAGCTCTGTCCAAGTGATTGAGCAATCCATTTTCTCGACTGACCCGCCATAAAAAATAATGCTCTCACAATCTGCTTTTCTCTCCTGAAACTATCGGAAACGGCGGCAGCACCTCGACGAGGTTGCTGTTGTTGTTGTGGTTGTTGTTGTTGTTGTGCCTGACTACTGATGGTGCTCTTTGGTTTGCGTTTCTCAGCGTCCCTACGTGGCCTCATTTATAAACCTACGATGATCACATATCGCTCCATAGGTCCCACGTCTCCGTAAATGTTTAGTCAAGCACCTCTGTAAATTTCGGTTTCGTAATTATGTTGACGTCTTCGTTTTCCCTTTCTGTTTTTCTCTTTCTTTTTGAAATTAACATTTAATTTCGAATATATTTTTACTAAATTGATTCTTAGATATTTTCTTCTTCTTATTTTTCCCTTAAATGAGGCTGTGATTCGTGCTAACGTGGCAATATGAACAGCGAATTAGGATTTGGAAAAAACAAACGAGAGGAATTAGGATGACTCAAATTCTGTATCTCTCATAATAATATGAGTACAATAATACCTCAAATTACAGTTTCAAAAACTAATAAAAACCCCCTATTTAGAGGCTTCATTTTAAAATTAAATTTTATTCCAACCACAATTATTAATTTAGAGAATTATAAATACTATTTTAAGCAAGTTATAAATATTAATACTATTAAATAATAATAATAATTGATTATAAATATTTCTTTTTACAAGAAATTCATCTTTATTAAATAACAAACCAAATGAAAAGGTTAAACTGCCAATCTCGTTCAAATTCCGACTAGTCATTGCACCTCTCATTCTTTTTACCCTTAGAGGGGTTCGTAAGTAACTTTTTGCAGTGAGGCACTTTTGGATATTTTCCTCGGATCGTTGCGTAGGTCTCAAACTCACGAATTTGTAGACAAACAACATGCAAAAAACGGACTATGTACGTCAAAGTTATGAGTCTATAAGCTTGATGACAGGACCCACCCAAGGGGAATGGATATAGACTCATAACCCAACACAAAAGACGTACATAGTGATGTCTGAATGGTCAACCCAACAAAAAAAACCGAAACGACCTCACGAAAAACTACAAGTTATACTGTCAGACGAAGGAGAATTTAAGAACAACCCAGAGTCAAACGTTATGCAGAGCATAGTACCAAATAAAGTAAAACAAAGCTACACACAGAGTACACGTACAACGGAACACTGAAACTACTCCGGGAAAAACGCTCGAGTACTCTATGCCTCTGACGTTGCCTCAACGTCAACCCCCGTGCTAACTCCACGACCTGGAGGGCAATTAAAAACCAGAAAGTGTGAGTGGACCAAAAGAATAAAAGTTTCAAAAACATTTCATAAACAAACCAGGGTTTGGCCCTCCGTTTTGAAGACATGCATGCATAACCCAATTTCTGAAAACATTTATAAATCACATTAAGTTCATCCTGGAAACCGCAGCAACATAAACACAGTAGGATAAACGTTATAAAACATTAACAGTAAAACATAAGATACCAATATAATCATCCGATCAAACCTGCTGGATCTATCCGAGTCTTTAAACTCCCGAGTCTTTAAACTCAATCCAGGCCTCAATATAATCCGAGTCTTTAAACTCCCGAGTTTTTAAACTCAACAGGCCTACGGGGGAAATATCAATATATCCGAGTCTTTAAACCCAATAACCAGATCCAGCAAATCCAATCCAAAACCATTTGAAAACCTTTTCTAAATCCATATCCAAACCCGAATCCGAAATCACTGGTCTGAAGCCCTTCCAGCATCCAGAACCGTCATTCCGAACCCAAATTCGGAAATCCACTTTTCAACTTTAAAACCAAATCTCGTTTACCGAAATCCGATTCTAAAACCGAAAACCTTGATTACCAAATCATGTCTGAAAATCCATTATAATCATTGAAAACCATTTATCGTTTGAAATCCCAAAATCATATCATCATAATCAGAAATCAAGCATTTCTCGTAAAACGTGCCAAATATGTAATTTCTCGAAAAACGTGCAATTAAGTAAAACAGTTATAGCATATTCAAATAATCATGAATCATATATAAAACCATAAATCAAGTACATAAAAGCAGTTATGCATGCTCAGTTATAAAGAAGAAGTCCACTCACAGTTACTGGGCACGTCACTCGCGTCCCGTACATCCTGCACGTTCCTCGACCTCCTCGGGGATTCCCGATCCTGTCACAAGGCATCAAAATACGTCACTAACACGTCTACCAAGGTTCTCCTAATCCCCACGTATCCATACGCCATGGTTCCAATCTAAAAAATATCCCAATTACTCCTGTACACTTGGCCTTATCAGGTTGGCCCAATTCCCAAGGCACAAAAAGACCAAAATGCCCCTCTTGTTTAATTTTACGGTTTTACCCCTCACGTTCTACACCCGTATCTCGCTCGTCCGACGTCCGATGAAAGCATGCCGCCTGTCATTGAACTCAAGACGACGAGATCTACCTAACGGTCCTCCGTCTACGTGTAAAAACCCTATCGTACGAAAAGTTAACTTTTCCCCCTTCGTTTACTCAAATTACGGTAATGCCCTCAACCTTCCGAACATCATAACTTCCTCTTCGGATGTCGGAATTGGGCGTACCACCTGTCTACTAACTCGTGACGTCCCGAACTACGTCACGGTCATCGGTCAATGTCCAATTGACAGCCCGAACTCAAAGTCAACATTTTGCCCAAACCAAGGGCAAAATCGTCATTTTAAACCCCAAAGTCCCACAGTAACCAACTAACCACTGATTAGCTTCACTAATCCGTCACTAATCACTTCCTTAATCCTAGCTTCCGGGACGGGTCCTTACACTTGAGGTGCTTTTAGGTAATTTTAGGAATGTTGAAGTAGAATTCGTCCTTTAAACTCAAAAGATTCAAGGATCCCTGTAAACAAGCAAACGGTAAGCTATTTGTAAGACCCGTGTCCTGGAAAGAACGGTGAATGATCCCACATTCCTGCGAGGTGGGGATGGTCTGGGAAGGGAATGGTGATGTGCCTTAAAGGTGTAGGCACACACCTATCTAGTACGAAGCCTCCCTTGACCGCGTTGGTAAAGGTGTGCCCTGCCAAGCGTGAGGTCTTGGGGTCAAAACCCTGCGGGTGTGATGGTGTGCCCTGCCCAGAGGGGACAATATCGTGTTTGATAGAGTGGGCCGCTGAGCAACTCTGATCTAAACGAGGCCTTTTGAGAGCTCAATGGCTTTAGGTTCGGTTGGAACTCCAAAGTTAAGCGAGTCGAGGTTGGTGCAATTCCATGATGGGTGACCCCCTGGGAAGTTGCACCGTGAGCTCCCGAAAACAAAACCGTGAGGGTAAGGGCAAGGAGGCCCAAAGCGGACAATATCGTGCTAGAATCGAGTCTTGACCGAGGAGGGTCAGGTCCTGACACTATCGTTCGTTCAATGATCGAGACCTAGTGGGTTGTTCTGTCAGGACCCACCCCGATTTCACCCCGAAACCCGAGGTAAATCCTGCTCCCGTTTGACTCCCCGACACAACACCAAAGTAAAACTCACTCAAACTCAGTCAGACGCAGGAGTACTTAAACAAAATATCCCGAAGTTATCGTTTACAGAGCATAGTACGAAATACAAAGAAATAAAAACACCGATATTAATTACACGCACGCGGAAAACTTTAAACCACTCCGGGATCCCTCACATGACTTCTATGCCTCAGACGCTGCCTCGACGTCCAGACCCCGCGCTATCTCCACAACCTGGAGGGCAAGTTAAAACAGAAAGTGTGAGTGGACCATAAGAAAAGTAAAGTTCGAAAACCGTTTATCAGAAAACCTAGTTTAACCCTCCGTTTTGAAAACCACGTGCATAACCCAGTTACAAAACGGTTATGAACCAAATTACCATAAACCACATCATAAGAAACAGAAACACTATAAAACAGTTAGAAAAACCACAGCATATGAACCATAAAACCGTATCATAACCCTGGATATCAAATCATCATTTTCCAATTAAACCTGCTGGACCTATCCGAGTCTTTAAACTCCCGAGTCTTTAAACTCAATCCAGGCCTTAATAATATCCGAGTCTTTAAACTCCCGAGTCTTTAAACTCAAGGCCTACGGGGGAAAATCAATATATCCGAGTCTTTAAACTCCCGAGTCTTTAAACTCAATCCGGGCCCGTCCCCCGTCAATCAATATCCGGGTCTTTAAACCCAATAACCAGATCCAGCAAATCCAATCCAAAACCATTTGAAAACCATTTACCAATCCACATCCAAACCCGAATCCGAAATCACCGGTCCGATGCCCTTCCAGCATCCCGAACCGTCATTCCGAACCCAAATCCGGAATCCACTGTTCCACTTGAAAACCAACTTCCATTTCCGAAATCCGTTTCTAAAACCGAAAACCTTTATTATCGAAATCATGTTCCAAAATCCCTTTATAACCATTGAAAACCACTTATCATTTGAAATCCCAAAACCATAGCATCAATTTCAGAAACCAACCATTTCCCGTAAAACGTGCTAAAAACCGATTTCCTCGAAAAACGTGTAATCATGTAAAACCAACCAAAACATATTCGATAAACATATAATGCTAATTAAAACCATAAAACAAGTATAGAAAACAGTTATGCATGCTCGAGTTTAGAGAAGGGGTCCACTCACAGTACTGAGCCCTACTCGCGTCCTGAACGTCCTGCACGTTCCCCGGCTTCCTCGGGAAGTCCTGATCCTGTCAATCACCGTCAAAGTACGTTACTAACACCTCTACGAAAGTTCACCTAATTTCCCTCAAAAATCCCCGAAACGAAATCGTAAAAACCCGGGACCCTAAACCGTCACCCTCGCGGAACTAAACTCAAACGACGTCCGATTAACCCGAAACCACTTCCAATGAACTCAACACAACTCCTAGATCAAAAACCATGTTGACTGTTTTCCCCAGATCCACCGCACGCGCCCCCCACGCGCCGCCCAAAGTGGCTGCGCGTGGCCCTCACGCGCTGCTACAGTGCACCGTCTACCTCGATCGAACCCGGTTCAGCACAGTGGTCTGCAACTCAGACCGGCGAGAACCAATCTCCGCCGTCCGGCCACCAATTTTCTCCCTTCCTTCCCCATCCTCCTCGTCCAGACCTAACTTATCGATTCCCCAACTCCGTTCACCTCGACACAGCCCCAATTCCGTCGACTGAAGCTCGAAACCAGACGGCCAAGCTCCCCCTGTTTCACAATCCGGCCATTCCGGTCACCCCCCGTCATGGTGGCAACACCAGACGGTTCCTAGGACCTCACTGAACCTAAACCAACCCTTCTAGACCTTCGACTCAGCCCCAACCGTCACGACTCGCCGTTCGAACCCACGACCAAAACAGAGCACCTAAGGTCCCTCCGTCGTGCCATCCACAACCGTGCACCACCCATCACGGCAGCACACACAGTCGACTCTTGGGACCTCCCCGAGTCTCACCCTGGCCTCCAAATCTCTCGACTCTACACCCAACCCCACAACTTTCGAATTGAAACTTACGGGAAAAACAGAGTAATTGTACAGGGATGAGAGATTACCTGCCTCTAGTCGCCGCCGTGAGCTCCTCCGGGGCTGGTCGACTCCACGCTGCCCTCACGACACCACCGCAGTCTCAATTGCACCGTACACGGCCACCGCACCACCACAAGCTCACAAACTCTCTGCCGGCCTTCCTGTTTTCCCCCGATCTTCCCGTGGTTCACAACTCACACACACACACCCGCTGCACCTCTCAACCACCTCACCAGCTTCCTTTCAATCCCCCGTCCCTCACTCACTCACCAGATCTCACCAACACCCTCGATCAACCTTCAATTTTCCCTCAAAATCTCCCTCTGTTTTCTGTTTGGTTCCAGGAACAACCACGAACACTGCACGGGTGCACCCCAATTATTTGGGCCGTGCATGTACAGGATTCTCCCAGAATCCTCTACACACCTGCCACATGTCACCAATCCTCTCACTCCTTTCCCACCTGGTTCAATCTCAACCGTCCATTCCCTTTTCTCTCTGCACGAATCCCAATGTGCAGAAAGACCAAATTACCCTTTTTTTTAACTCATTATTTACGGTTTTGCCACTAACTTTCTAGACCCGTATCTCACACATCGTAAGTCCGATGACTACGTGCCGCCTGTCATCGAACTCAGGACAACGAGATCTATCTAACCATCCTAGGTCAACAGACCAAAACCTGATTCTACAAAAAGTCAACTATTTCCCCTAATTTACCCAAATTACGGTTATGCCCTCAACCTTCCGAACCTCACAACTTTCTCCTCGGATGTCGGAATCGGGCGTGCCACCTGCCTATGGATTCGTGACGTCCTAAACTACGTCCTGATCACCGGTCAATACTCAATTGACCTCCCGACCTACAAGTCAACATTTTGCCCAAACTAGGGGCAAAATCGTCATTCTACGCTAATGACCTTATCGATACCGACTAACCCCCGATTAACCTCACTAAATCCCAACTTAATCACCCTACTAATCCCGGTTCTCGGGACGGGTTGTTACATGTTCGACCAAGAACGCGTCAATGCTTAAGTCAGCTTCGAAAGAGAAATCTCAAGAGTTTAAATAACATTGAACAAAATTACCTTTATTGGGAAATGTGTTCCTTTTATATATGAGTGAGTGGGATGTTCAATTTCTATAGTTTCGATGTGGGACAAATGCTGCTCAATTTGCGTGCTGACACATGTTACACAGATCGAGGGTAGAGAGGCTTCCACATGTCATTCCGGTTTGGGCCCAATGTTAGGGCTATGTAAGCATTGTGGGCTTGGGCCATGTTTGATGCTTGGTTTTTAAGTATTATTGTCAGGGGCAATTTGGTCATTTCGGAAATTATGGGTCACGTGGCAGCTTCACATTCTTTCGGTGATTTTGAGTTCCACAAATGCCCCCACTTCACTTAGGAATTCAGGGAATCCTAAGGGAAGTAGGTTTTTGATAGTCCTGAATAATCTTGTTTGGAGTACGACTCCGTCTACTCTTGTATCATTCTTGTGTGAAGCTTCCTTTACAAACTTTTTATTTGTTTGAATTAGCCTCCGAACTTGTAGGTTTGTCACATGCCCCCATTGCAGTCATGAGCATCCGCTGAGAGCTTCTCGACTCTAATTCACCTAGGGCGATTCCCGGATAGGGTCTAGACTGCTTCTAGGATGAAGACTTGGATTGCTTCGTGAAGGAAGGCTTGAAGTGCTTCCAAGTGGAATGACAGGACCCATCCTAAATCCCCTCGGGATTAATGCGGGACATGTCTGTTCCTGTCTGACACAAAGTGTCAGACAAGGGATAATTCCAACTTTAGCCCCACCGGGGCTTCTAGAGTGTGTCAGGATCGGAGGATGAGTGTGATGTCTCGGTCGCCGCTACAGCCCGCATCCGCGATCAACCTGAAGGGTATTAAAACCATGAAAATATGTGAGTGGACGAAACCAATAATTTATTTTAATAAAACAATTTCACAAAAAGATGTTTATGCCTTTCACTAAAAAGCATGCATGCATTCAAAAACCAGTTATCAAACCATTTGCTTTATTAAATCGTTAGGGCCTTAGCCCAAAATCTTAAACCAAGGCATGTGGGACTCAGCCCAAAACAATACCAATGGGTCTCAGCCCAAAACCAATGCTCGACATCTCTGATGCCTGACATCCCAGATGTCACAATGCACACCACTGTCACGGTTCCAAGCTACGCGTGCTACCCGGGGTCTCAAATCCCAAGTCTCTCTAAGGTCCACCCAGATCAATGACCCGTAGATCAATTACCCTCCCTAGGGGGAGGTTTTAACCTCTGGAAATCCCTGCTTCTAAGTCACTATACGGACTGGTCGCTCCGTGCAATGACCCATCGCAGACAATGCTCCGTGACTACTTCAGGATACTACGAGACGTCTAGAGGAGAAAACCCGCCACTCTAGGATACTACGGGACGTCTGGAAGGCAACCGTTTATGAGGATGGTATACGAAAAATTATTTATAAATCATCTCAAATCATTCAAAAGACCATACCCGGGTTTTCCATAAACCATCGTAAATCTAAATCCATTTGGGGTCCTTGACCCGAAATCACATTTATAAACCAGAACGGGTCTCATGCCCGATATCATAACCAACTGGGCCTCAAGCCCGAATTCGAAAACAAACGGGGACCCCAGCCTAATCATATAACTCAAATGGGCCTTCAGCCCGATTTCTCATTAAATCAACTGGACTCCAAGTCCGAGAGTTTCCAACCAAATGGGTCTCATGCCCGATTCCATGTTTCTAAATCAAAAACCTTTCCGTTAAACCCTCATTAAAATACTAACACGTATAAGCACTGTATAAAATCGAAAACCTCGAAATACGTACAAATACGGAAAAATAAATACCACAAGCATATGCACTCAAGGCATTTCAAAACATGTTCATAAACACATATAAAATAGTTATGCATGCATCAATTTAGAAAATCAAAGTCCATTTACAGACCGTCTAAGTTGCGCCTCGATACGCGCATCATAAGCCTCTTCTGGGCCAATCACCATCTCCGGGGTTCCCAAACCTGTCCAAATCATACTAGAGGGTTACTAACAAGAATTATGGGCCATTTATAGTGATCTTAATGAATTATTTGGGTTATTAGGAAGGTAATAAGAAGTTTTTGATGATGGTTGGAGGCTGAGGAAGCCCTGGGAGAAACCTGGAAGTTTTGAACTGTGAGGAAAAATTGGACCGGTTTGATTTTGTAAGTTTTAGGTGTTTTAATTTATAGGTTTAGGTTCCTAGGACCAAAATAGGAAGTTTAGAATCGATTAGGAAGGAAAAGGATGAAAATTGGACCATGTATGAGGCTGGACCGGTCACGCCATACCAAGTTGCAGGAAAAAGCTGGACCGACCAGTCGAACCGGTCGACTGAAGGTAGGAGATGACTCTGTGCAGTGGCGCGTGAAACCCACGCGCAGAGCCATCTCAAGGCGCGTGAAGGCGCGTGGTGAGGCTTTTAGGGAAGCTTCCAACATGTGAAATCATCTATTTGATGTAACGAACATTTTGTGACTGGTTTCGAGTCGATCAGACATAGTCTCGATATAGTTCGGGATGTCCAAAGGTTTCGGTGGGCGTTTAAAAATAGTTAAAAATTCCGAAAAATTAGGGGGCTTTCGTGATGGGTTAATTAAGTAGTTAGTAACCCTCTAAAGTGATTTGGACATGTTTGGAAGTCCCGGTGACGACGATTGACCCGGGAAGGCGTACGGCGTACGTATCAAGACGGCAGCGCGGACGGTCTGTGAGTGGACTTTCTTTCTGAAATCGATGCATGCATAAATGTTTTAATGTATGTTTTGTGATTCCTTGAGTGCATTTTGGTGTGTGTTTACGTATTGGCACGTATTTCGATTTTTTTCGGGTTTTATATGTGCTTATACACGCTTATGCTTTCGGTTTTAATGAAATGGTTTTGAAAAGGTAAAACCTGGCATGAGACCCATTTGGATTTGGTTTTGACTTGGGCATGAGGCCCTATTGATGACCTACGGGTCTGAGTCGTGGTCGCGATGGGTGTTGTGTGCAAGGCGACGGACGACGTGACGCTTGCCTCCGAATTGAGATGTGTTCCTTCCGGAGATGTCACGATGCACGTTTCGTTGTCGAGCAGCCACTGGAGGTTCGACTTCGGAGTGCTGACGGTTTAGAGGATCGATCGGTGACGTGTGCACCATATTCGAGAGGTGGTCGCGGCATTGATGTGTTCACGGCGACATACCAGGATTGAGAGCGGTCATGGACTGATGGTTGCACGCATCACTCTGATCGGAATCGTGACTGACCCTGAGATATCGGGCTCGATGCCCCATTGATTTACGAGTTAGGGCTCGATGCCCAGTTACTGTGAAATCGGACTAGAGGCCATGTTGAGTCCTATGTTCGGGCGGGAGGCCCAGTTGATTTGTGTTATCGGGCGTGAGTCCCGTTTTATGGTTTTCTATACTAGTATGTATATACCCTCCTTACGAGCTTATTGATTGGTCTCCTCCAGTCATCGACCTGGAGAGTAACGATCCACATACCAGAGTGGGTATCCCCATAGGGATCCCGTTCCAGGAGTGGACGTTATGATGTGGTTTCGAACCAGATCCAGAGAGATGCTCGGACTGGATCCAATGATAGAGCCTCCCAGATGAAGAATTCTTGGGAGAAGACTCGGAGTGAGACCCCGAGTAGTATGCATACTTATATAGAGAGAGAAATCGTGACATATATCGGGAATGTGTTCCCTAGGGGTTGTGTGCCCCTAGTTGGAATCTTCTCGGAAGTGCCTAGGATGGGTTATATATGTATATATGTATATGTGTACGAGTTTTCACTGAGACGGTGTTAGGCTGAGACCCACGCGTATTGGTTTTGGCCGGAGACTCATATGAGCTGGATTTGGGACGAGTTCACACGTGTTTTGGTTTGGGCTGAGGTCTCAGGTACTTTGAGATGATTTTGGGGCAAGGCCCCGTATTCTATGTTTGAGAAATGGTTTTCGAATGTATGCATATGTTTTTCGTGAAGGGCATAAAGGTCTTTTTATGAAAATGTTTTTATAAATTATTTGTTTTGTCCACTCACAGCTTTTGTATTTTGAATGTCCTTCAGGTTGATCGCGGATGCGGGCTGTAGCAGAGACGAGATATCACATTCCTTATTCGGATCCTAGCGTACTTTGATAGCCCCGATTGGGCAAAGGACAAAAATATCCCTGATCTGACACTTCGTGTCAGACGGGAGCAGGCACGTCCCACGTTAATCCCGAGGAATTTGGGACGGGTCCTGACATAGACCCTACTAAGGAAATGGTTTTAATTGAGCCTTGCTTTTATTGGATTTGATTTGAAAAGTAATACGTCTTAATTTTCAGAAAAGTATTTGAAAAACTCATTTTATGATACATGCATGCGTTTACGTGAAGGGTATAAATGTCTTTTTGATAAATTATTTTTATAACTGATTATTTTTGTTCGCTCACAACTTTTATATTCTTGATACCCTTCAGGTTGATCGAGGATGCAAGTAATAGCAGAAACAGAGACATCATATGCCAATGCATACTTCCATAGATCTTGGCGCATTCTAGATAACTCCGAGTGGGTTACGATATTATCCCTTGTCTGATACGTACTTTCATGAAAATTTTAGACCAAAACACCCAAGCATGAAAATACCACATTTAAAGTATCATCTTGCTCCTCTCCCAGTTAGAAATTTGTCTTAAATCTTCATTGGGTGAAAGGATACAAGATCAAAATTCGGAAAGGTTTGGGTTTGCCAACCTCTGATGGCTCAAACATCATGATGTCTGAATGGTCAAAACTTAGATCAATCTCTGTTCCTCAATTGACACCCGATTATCTTCTTTTGACAAATGAAACTAACAAGTACTACCTGCACAGTAGACGATAGAATGAATTTAGATAAACACATGGGATGCAAATTCTCGCAATCAAAGCCGTCTTGTTTGTTGAGTTAAATGCTCAAATTAATTGTCTTGAAAAGGATGCGAGTACGCGAATAAATCTAGAATCCATAACAAAAATCAAACAGATGTAAGACGCCACCAAGCTAAATATGAAATACATAAGGAATCCGCTTACAAAACAAAAATACAAGACAACTACACTCACATTGATTCATCACAAGAAGAATACCATTCAACTAGACTAGAAAGGAAAATGAGAGAGTTCAAGTTTGACACTAATGAAACAAAAGTGAAGAGCTTGTTTGCCAAAGCCAGCCCTTAACTTGAGAAGGTGCATATCCAGGAGGAGAATATCTTTGGTTAACCCATCCAAACTGGGGCCGGCTAAGAAACAAAATGCCGAGGAAAACCCTTGAAAGAAATCCTCCAATGTGAGCAAAGTTGTCCACATGTGCATGTGGGAGGTATTCCCACATCCAAATTGATCGTGATGATGGTCAGAAGGGTAAAAGTGCTCCAAACTGAACAATAAGAAGGAATTAGATACCCTGAATTTCAACAAATTTTTCTTTGAAGTTTGGGGCTCGGTTAAAAGCAGTTCATTAATTACCTTACTAGCATATATTGTCCAATTTCAAAAAGCATGGCTCCAAGCAACCCGAAAAGTGCACCTGAAGCACCAACAGATATGTTTGTTTGGATGAAAAGGGAAGACAGCAAGCTCCCACCAACTCCAGAGATGGCATATATCATAGCAATCCGGACTGCAACAGAAACACATAGGAAATGAGCAAAGGACATGAGCTATAGCTTTGTCTAGTGACATGAACATAATGAAACAGGAGCAGCAAAGTCATAGTTCTGGCTCATTCGCAATGAAATCCAACTAGTCTCATCATATACCCAAACTTTGCAGTGTGAAAGAAAAACCAGCACTCATCGAATGATGAAAATACTTATAATCATCACAAAGTTCATTGAATTTGTAAACAATACAGGAATTAATTGACAAAATTAGAGAACAAAACTGGGTTTCAAATTTCAAAATACTTACCGAAGCCAAAATCTTGCTCCAGCCGATATCCAGTAACCAAAAGGCTCAGCATATTAGCCAATAACTGGAAAACACCACCTTGTAACCAACTGCAAGTGATGAAAAGCCACCACTGTTGTCTGTGAACCACCTTATTTACATCCAAAGCTCCCATCTTCTGCAGCCTAAAGCAATCAACATTCAAGAAAAAACCAATTTACATTACAATCTTACAATAACAACCGATTAACAATAATACAGAAAAATTAGCTAAAGGATCAGCTCCAATTGAGGTCCAAATCAGAAACGGAACTGAAAATCTGAAAATCTGAAAATCAAGGAAGAAAATTTAAGTACTCACGTGGATGGAATAGGCTGGGCAGCAATTCGACTTTGTCCTTGGAGCGTTCATCAACGACGAATTCGCGTTGGTGGAGAGAAGGTTCGATCTCATGGGAGGAAGGGAGGAAGGGAGGGAGGGTTCAATTTCGTGGAGGGGCAGAGGGTTCAACTTGGTGGGATGGACGGAGAGTTCGATCTGGTCGGATGGTGGGTGGGTTCACTGTCGTGCTACAGTTTGCAGGGTTAACATTTTGCTTCTACAGTATCTATTTTTGTAACTATTTTTACAAAGGTTCTATTTTTGAACGAAAAATGGAGCTGCTTAAAGCCGTGAATTTCCCTTTATTTTTTCTGGTGTAAGAAACAGGACCCTTGTCTGTAGCTAGACTCGTTGTCACCTTTTTAGTTCCTAATCGCAGCACAAGATGATCATCACCTTCTCCACCGGAGCTGACTCACCTATGTTATCGGAAAATCAAATTACCGCTGGTAGCATCCACAAAGAGTAATCATCATCAAACTTCTTTCTTCCACTCTAACATATTTTACCTGAATTGCTTTCGTAAACGGCTGCAGGGAACTGGTTTCCTCCCCAATCAACGTCTTTTGTATTAAACTAATATTCATCCACGCTGGAAAAGGAAAAAACACCAAAATATAAAGTCATATCGCAACATTAGAATCTATTGGACATTGATTAAAGCGAATAAATGTCACAGGCATTTTTACTGCATGCAATAACATTTTTGAGAGAGGCTTCATATATAGAAAGCCTATGTCTCCCAGAGAGATGCATGCATTGAAAAAGGTAGAAAGCATTCCTGAGAAATTCCATAAAGATTGGGAAGTTAACCTCTGCAGCGTTCCATTTGGATTGTAAGACTTCAAGCCTAAAGAATTTATGTAAATTGATTGAAGCAACGTCAAAAAATACATAAACGTTTGGAAGGTAAAGGTACAATGAATCCTTGTGTCTGCTGATTTCAAATCCACACTCAAAATAGTACAATGAATCTACTTAGCATACATTTTACGTTTATCAACAAATATGTACACGTACATTGGATTTTATGTATCATGGTTATTGTTAATAGTGTTAAAAACTCCATTCTCTTAAATTTCATCCATCAAAATGCTTTAGGTATCATGGTTATTGTAAATAGTGTTAAAATCTATTCTGTTAAATTCCTCCATCAAAATGGAGATTGTTTTGGCTGTCAAGGAGCAATGCCAATTTCAATAGGACCAAAGCTAGTGACTGACAAGAACAAACTGTGAAAGCATAAATCATTTTTCCACTTACTATTGTAAATCAGTGGAAACTTGCAGTGTTTGGGGGAGATAGCCCCAAGTGGTTAGGGAAAGTATTCTTCCTATGTACTAAAGGAGCCAATTTCAGCCTATGCAATTCTTTGAATTTTGAAATGTATATTGCATCTAGGTCACACTATGAATGTAAGAACGACCAGGAATCAAGAAAAGTAGTTTTTTTTTTCCAAGCAAAATCAATGAAGTGTCTCGTTACCAAATAAAATATCCTACAAATAAATAAAGGGAGCAACAGCTACCTTGGGCAACAATCAGTAATACCCTTGTCAGTTGCAAGCATAGTCAATTGCTTTTGAATTCCTTTACGACAAGTGTGTTCACAAAAACTATCTAGTAAAAATAAAAAACTCGTTAGAAACCTAAAAAGAAGAATTTCACTCCAACAAAAAAGAACACATTTTAAGAGAACAAGGGAAGCTCACCAAAAGACCACAAACATCCACATATCATTAATTCCTTTTCTTCACATTTTTTTTTTATTTCGTCCTGAAGTTTTTCTAGATAGTTAATTCAACAGAAATTCAGACAAAAAGAACTACAAAAGTGATAAGAAGTCTCAAATTTTCTTAAACCTCTCTTATGTTCCTTCTGCTTGAGATATAGATAAAGTATAGAAGACAAAGAAGTGATGAAGAACAGTGGTGGTATGAAGAGGAAGAAATAAAGAACTAAGAATTAAAACAAAATCTATAAAGTGAAACCCCATAAAATAGTTTTTGGTTTCTAGGTTTCATTTTGTGCATTTTCCTTCTACATTTGTTGTCCATCTTTTCCATCATCTCGTTCCTTCCTTTATATCAAAATGGTTATCCACATTCAAACTTTTAGATGATCTTAAGGACACGCTGGTTGCTTTTAAAAACTAAATACTATAATTTACTTCAAAAAAGAAGTAACAAGCATATTCCTAGTCTCTAACTTATCATAATAAGATCATCAATTTCTCTATATGTTCACCAAGCGTATTCCTCATCTGATTTTTAACCAAAATTATAGTAATAAATATTAGTTCAAAGCTTCAAATTTTAGATCTTCTAAAATAAAATTTCTGTCTTGATAACTCATATAAGGGGCTTGATTCATTGTTCACATGGCTATTTAACACTTTTTCCTCATCAAATTTAAGAAATCTATCCTTTGAAAGTATATAAGTTGTTAACGTTACAGCATCCAATCCAAACCAAATGGAAATGATGGGAAAGGCCTAGGATATTATACACTTTCATATCAGGTATTCCATCGAGTTGTGGGCAGCCAGCAGTATCTGAACCTCACCAGACCCGACGTCTCCTATGTTGTCAACCGCCTCTCTCAGTTCATACATGCCCCCACGGATCTCCACTGCCAGGCCCTGAAGCGTGGCCTTCGCCGGCCTCCCCCTTCACTGCGCCGCCTCCAACCATTTTCATGCTGTTGCCCACTCTTTCAACACCCTCACTGCCTTTTCAAAAGCTGATTGGGCTGGTGACCAAGACGACCACAAGTCCACTACCGCCTACCTCATTTACCTAGGTGGCAACTTGATTTCCTGGAGCTCCAGCAAGCAGCGGTCTGTCTCATGCTCCTCCACTGAGGCGAAGTACCGCGTTGTCGCCTCCACCACCGCTTAACTTCTCTAGGTCCAGTCCCTTATGCGAGAGCTTGGCCTCCAGGTCACCGGCAAACCAACCATCTCTTGCGACAACATAGGCACTACCTTCAACTGTGCAGACCCGGCCCTCCATTCCAGGATGAAGCATGTGGACATCGACTTTCAGTTCGTCTGTGACCATGTCACTTGTGGCCTTCTCCATGTCCACCATGTGCCCACTGATGATCAGCTAGCTGATGCACTCACCAAGCCGCTCCCGCACCAACGCTTCGAGCTCCTCCGCACCAAGATCGGCATTGCCGATGGCACCACCGTCTTGCGGGGGCGTGATAAGGATCCACCAGAATCAAAGGAGATTGAGGATCAATCTCCTTGATTCTCCGATATCCAAGTTAAAGGAATCATACTGATTCCTTCCTAAAACTGCACATAAATCTCTTCCCTAGTTTAGGCCTACGATTTCCTTCCTAATCTAAACATGTATTTCCTACTTAGTCTTTACTAGAAACAGTATATATAGGTTCTCTCAGCTGTAAAGATTTATTATATCGAATATACAAGGAAATTCATACCACTTTAGAACAGTGTGTTGTGATTTCATTTGAGAATGGGAAAGTCAAACAAAATTTGAAAATCTAAGAAAAAAAGCAAGCAGATAAACGACGCCAATAATTAACATGGTTCGACTATGTGCTTACGTCCATGGGGCAGCAACAACAAACTTTCACTATATCAATCATGGGTACAATGAATTATCTTACCAAGCCTCTAGAATTAAGGCTTGATGAACAACTAGAAAGACCAAGAAACAAAAATAAAGCACTCTCATCTCTTTTCTTCTCTCCCTTACAAACTTTGCCTTGGATATCCTCTCTCTCTCAAAACTTGAGTGGTATAACACAATATTTTTTGCTAGTTGATTGGACACATCAAACTAGCACAACAACCTCCCTTTTATAGCCACAATGATGGCCTTCAATTAGGAATCCTAATCCTAACTGGATTCCAACTCTCTTTCCAATTGGGAAAACAAACCCCTATAAAGAATAGGATTTCTATCCTCTAAGACTATTATTCCTAATAGACTTAGGAATCTTATCATAGGCTGGAAAAATACAACAATCTCCCCCTCCAGACCATGAGGGAGTTATAACACAGTAGGGTTTCTCCTCCTGATCAAGCTCCCCTTGACCGAACTTCTCATGATTAGGCTCCCCTAAATCGCACTTCTCGTGACTAGGCTCCCCCTAATCGCACTTCTCTTGACTAGGCTCTCCCCTATCGCACTTTTCATGATTAGGCTCCTCCTAATTGCACTTCTCTTGATTAGGCTCCTCTTAACCAGACTCCTCATCTTCTTTGGCAAAGGCAATTTCAGACTTCCTTGTCAGAATCCATCGATGATGTGGTGTTAAAGAAGCTCTCCTTGTTCCCAAGTCACAACACCAGCAATATCGTCTCCTTCCTTTTGTTCTTTTTTCCATTTGCGACAATGTTTCTTCACGTGACCCTTCTTCCCACAATAGTGGTAGTTACCACCGAATTTTGACTCACCAGAGTCCCTACCTTTGATCTTTGTGGCTAACAGTTTTCCAAGGTCATTTTTTGAAAATTTTCTCCTTGTTTCTTCATTATACAGATTATCCTTAACAGCGTCCATTGACAAGACACCATTAGCATCATAATTGCGATATCCCAACTAACCGACAAGGATCCTGGTAACAATAGTGCTAGCAGCTCATCTTCAATTGTCAAGCCCATAGTGGCTAACTGATAGGTCACGTTCTGAAAGTTGCTCAAGTGTTGAGTCATACGAACATCTTCCACGTACTTCATGCTGACAATCTCTTTCATAAGGAATGCTTTCTTCGCAATGGTCTTCTTCTCAAAAAGGGATTCCTACTTCTTCCAAAGGGCTTCTGCATCACTCTTTAGACACATTCTGAGACGCTATCATCAATCCATTGTCTAATCGTACCCATAGTTTTTCGATTCATCTTGATCCAATCAACTTTTGACATACTTTCCCACTTGCTTGCAACACCTTTGATTGGCTCACGAAGATCTCTGCAATAAAGTATGTCCTCCATTCTTGATTTCCAAGTCACTCAGTTAGCACCGGTCAGTTTCATTAAGGGTGTTAATCGGTTATTCGGTTCGGTTTTTTTGTCGGAACCGAAATCGAACCGAAATATAATTCGGTATCGGTTCGGTTTGGTTTTGGATGGTGATACCGAATTGTACCGAAACCGAATAATTCGGTTCGGTTAGGTAATTATTCGGTTTTACCGAATCTTTCGATTCGGTATTGCGGTTCGGTCCGGTTTGCCCCATTTCGGTAATCCAGTTCGGTTTTTTAACCGGTTCAGTACCGAACCGGTTCGATTTTGCCCCATTCCCTGCTTAAAAAACAGATTAGTTTCTGCCCAAATTTAGGCAGTTTCTGCCTCATTTCATCATTTGTATCCTAATCTTCTAATTTCAAGTTTTCATCCACATACAAAATACAATACAATGCAAATTTCAAACGTCAATTTATCGGAGTCCATACTCCATAATACAAATTACAACCCTTAATGGAAAATACAAATAAAAATGAATACAAAGTTCCGAACATTAAAACAAATTACAACCTTGAAGTCTTCTAAGGATTTGATTTTGGAGGCAACATAGCTCCACCGGTTGACATTTCTACATATAACACAAAAAAAGTTAGTCATTTATATAAATTCATAATAACTACTAAGTACTAATAAGCACAAATTAGAAATTATATAGAACATTTACCTTGTGCTATTGCTTGGTAATGCTCTACTTCTTCAATAGTGGGCTCCAAATGTAATGCAACATTAACACTTAAAAGCCAGTTTTGAGTACAAATCAAAGCTTCCACCACTTGAGGACTCAACGAGCTTCGATATGAATTGATCACCCTCCCACTTGTGCTAAAGCATGACTCAGAAGCTATTGTGGAAACCGGTATGGCTAGAATATCCCGTGCAAGTAGTGACAAAATTGGGTATTTGGGGACCCCAATCAGTTTCCACCAAGCCAAAATATCGAACTTTGAATCCTCCACATCTTCAATAGGATCTAATAAATACCTATCGATATCATTAGAAATCCTACCAATCTTTACTGCTTTTCTCATCTTTAACCTTTCTTCAAATTTCTTGTCCATAGTTGAAGAAACCGTTCTCTCTGTCACTATTGAAGTAGAGCTAGAGCTACCACCACCAACTCCTGAACTTCTTGTCCCATTACCACTCTCGCCTTCATATATGCTATAAAGACTAGTCAATAATTGCTTTACTTGAGTGATGATGTCTGCAACCTTGCCCTTAGCATTTTCAAACAACAACTCCAAAAAATCCTCAACCCTTTCCAACTTATGGCGGGGATCTAGAATAAGAGCTATGAAATAATATTGATTCAAATTCTCCAATTCCCCCCAATACTTGTCATATTTGGCTTGCATGCTACATACAATGCCAGATAACAACATACTCGTCTCATCATGCAACAGACCATAAGTTTGAAATACATCTTGAAAGGCACTATGGATGGTAGGTGTTTTGGAGCAACATACTCTCAAAGTTATTTCATAGAAGGGTTTCAAAAAATCAGCAAACACTTTTGCTACTTCCCAATCATAATCTCCTGGTGGTCCTACCCTTTTATCACTATGAAAGTGAGCTACATAACTAGGATCATCATCTACTAGTCTTTCAAAAGCTCTACGAAACTTAAGAGCTGTTTCCAACATCAAATAGGTGGAATTCCACCTAGTTGGGACATCCAATACCACCAACCCTTTGTTGTCCACTTTGACCTTCTCTGCACACTTTTTAAGCATTTCGAGCCTACTAGGGGAAGATCTTACATATCTAACTGCATTACGAATACTCTGAATACAGCTATTCAACTCATGCAATCCATCATTGACAATCAAATTCAGAATATGAGCAATACACCTAACATGCATATTGGACCCATTATTCAAAATTGCCATAGGAGATTTCCATGCATTCATTCTCCTAAGCAGATAAGACAGCCCTGAGTCATTAGCAGAAGCATTATCAACTGTAACAGTTAGCAGCTTCTCAATACCCCACTCACACATGCATTCCTCCAAAAGCCTCCCAATTGTATCCCCCTTATGGTTTGGAATCACACAAAAATTTATGATTTTCTTATGCAAAACCCAATCAACATCAATGAAATGAGCAGTAACAACCATGTAATTGATGTTTTGAAGGGAAGTCCATGTATCAGTAGTTATGCAAATCCTATAAGACTTCATCAATTCTTTAAGGTTTTGCCTTTCAGTATAATACATGCTTAGCACATCTCTAGCAACTACTTGTCGGCATGGAACTTTCCATCGAGGACTAGCTTTTGACATGAAGTTCCTAAACCCTTTACCATCCCCAAAGGAAAAGGGCAACTCATCTACAATCACCATCTCAACAAATGAACTGGTGATATCCTTTTGATTAAACCCAACAGCCATTTCTGTGGGCTTTTCAACAGACAAAACTTTCTGGTTTTTCTTCGCTACCATATTAGGGGGATATTTAAGACATTTCTGTAAGTGAGTAATCAAACCCCTAGTTCCATTCTTAGCAGAATCAGCAGCATAGTTACGGTCTACACAATATTTACACCTAGCCCTAATTTGACCGGAGGGAGTTTTGTACCTTTCGAAGTGCTCCCATATATTGGCTCGCTGCCTTTTCTTAATAGTATCCAGAGGATCAAGCTCGGTAGCATTATCATCAATTGGAGTGCTGCCTTCCAACCCTTGGTCAGCTTCTTGTGATGATAACTCATCAAAAGGGTCCACCTACAAAATAAAACAGATTCAGTACACTATCATGGACACTAAAAAGCACAGCAGAAAATATTGCATAACAACATATAAACAACAATCTGCCCGGATATTAGAAACTAATTTTATTCAAGTAGGTGTTCAATGTTGAGTACGTCAATCTCAATATTGACAGTGAAATAAACACATGTATTAGTATTTATTTAGAAAGAAAAACAAGCCTAAAGCACCAAATAGGCATCGAGATCTTCCAATATAGTTAGCTACTGCAACAAAAAGTAGATCATCTACATTTGGGAGAGTTTAATGGTTTATGGCCAGCCTCAAAAGTCAAGATAGTGACAATTTTTATGAGAAATAATGTAAAAGCTCTAAAAAAGAATCATCCCCACAAACACTTAGACCGCAACAAACATACATTGACCAGAAAACCTTCTGCAGTGCATCTAAACAGAGCAGAAACAACGCTTAACACAGCAGAAACATAGCAGAATGCCAGAAACAGAGCAGCAGAAGGCAGAAGCACCTAAACAGAGCAGAACCAGATTTAAACCTACCTCCTCACGATTTAAACCCGCAGAAGCAGCAGCACTAGCAGAAGCAGTAGCAGTAGCACTAGTACTACCACTAGCACTAGTCGAACTGGAAGCCATCTTCCCACCAACAAAGCTTTGACTAAGCGGCATTCTTAATTTCTTCCTAATCTGTCATAATCAAATGATAACTAATTATTATGTGAAGTACGTACCAATATTGGAAGCAGAATTGAAACTGGAATGTAACCAAAGGAAAAGGGACGTAGGTATGTGAGAAAAATGTTGCATACAATCCCATACATGCATACCCAAGATTTCTTTAGTGTTAGTTTTCAACAGGCTCAAGCCATGATGGAGAGATGAGAAAACAGATCGATGTATTAATCCTGTTACAGTGATATTGTTCATTGCACCATGCGCCAATTTGGAGAGGGAGAGAAACCAAAAAAGGAAAACCAAAAAAAAGGAGAAAGATGCGCTGGACTTAATGGAATTTCTAGCAAAGATAATGGAAAGATGCAAGCTAAATACAAAAAATGAGAAAACTTGATTTCTTAGGTGGTTAAGTGTGTGCCGGATTGAGTTTTAGAGTGCAAATGAAACGAAGTGAAAGTCTCTAGGCAAATTTGGATAAATAAACGTAAACTTTTTGAAGATTAGATTAGAATTTAAGGGGAGCTAGGAAGGATGCTAATACGGTGTATATATCTGAAACCTGTTTGTGCAGACACAAAAAATTAAACAAAAGCCGAGAGAGGATTTACATAACAAGAGAAAAAAAAAAAGAGAAGAAAGATAAACACAAGACTTGGTGAAGAAATAGAATTTTACATCATTCAAGGCCTCAGCAGCAGCAATGCAGCATCGATGTCTTCATCAGCAAACACATTCAACTGTGATAGCACCTACGAAGAGAAAAAGGGCAAGAAATTATGAATTTCCATACAAAGTCAACGGAAAAAATGCCTGACATCGCAACTGAAAGTATATTACCATAGCAATAAGAGCACTCTTAATATAACATTACAATTGTATTTTGGTTGGTGATTACAAGGTTATAATTCTTATTCAAGGAAAGATGCAGAGAAGATGGCGGACTGCTTTCACTATTGTTAAGGAAGTGATACAAGCCTAATTTTGTTAATGAGAAGCCCAGCGAATCATATTTGGAAGGTGAGAAACATTCAACTTCGACTTACCAACAACAATATTAGACAAACAAATAAAAAAAATAAATCCAAACAGGGGAAGAAAACCAAAATGGAAACAACAATATGGCTACCTGCTTTGCGTCCTGTGTCTTTAACGTGGGTACATTGTAAGTGACAGAGAAGGTATCACAAAAACCGATTGAATCTAAGAACCCCAGTTCACTTGTTGTTCCAAACACCAGAAGTTTTTTCCCCTGAAGAAGGGAAAAAGGTTAAAATGAAAGAATATAGGCATCAAAAGACTTCAAAGATAAATGGACAAGTAAAAGAAAAAGTAATCCAAAAAAATATAGGCATCAGAAGTTTTGAATGAATAAATTGGTATGTATGAAGCTAATTATTATGGGATGCATGTCACATTCTGCTTGTGCAGACACAAACAGCAAGACCTGATCAATTTGTTGGGAGCTACCTATGCTGCTGTTCTGTTCCTTGGAGCCTCCAATGCTTCTGCGGTGCAATCTGTTGTGGCACTTGTGCATTAGGGTTGAGTTTTCAAGTTTAGGCTCTCCTTAAAACTCGATCGAGGACTAAATTCTAAACCCTAGACCATAAGCTCTCAGCCTCTCACACCACACCAACTCCATACCCAAACACCTCATCCCGAACTTTCTAAGACCCTAAATCCTAAACTGTTAAACTTCAGCCAATAAGTAACACCTTTGATTACCTTAAGGGAAAATAAGTAATATCAAAGCTATCACAATGGTGAGCTTAAATAAGTGGCAATCTCATTCACAAACCTACCAATCTTTGGCTACCTTCCTATATATATTCTTATCATTTCCCATTTTATATACACGTATATATAGCAGGTGAACGATACTGTGTATAGTCACAGAACGTGTAATACTATGGAGATGAACAGAGAGAAAGAGTTCGATTCTACAGCAAGTATGGAAAATAAGTAATATCAAAGCTCTAAAAAATTGGGTTTGAAGTGGTAAGCAACAGGTCAATATTCCATATATTATTGATATCATAGACAAATTATTAACTTGGATTAAAACATCATAATCAAATCAAGGGGACAGGGAAGCTTCCTTGAATCCTACAAACAAAATTGAATAATGAAACTGGATTGAAGGAAATGCATGCAATTTCCACAAGAAAATGTCAACTACACGCCAATTTGTTCAGACAAAGAAAGAAAATTATACTAATTAGTATATAACATTATACCGTGAGCGGTCGTGCCGCGTGCGCGCTTGATGCCTTGATGCAATCGCCGCTGTGAGCCTTCAATGGAATCGGCGACAGAGATTGAGAAACGCCGATGACGAAACGGAGACGCCAAGACGGGACTGAGGCCTGAAGACAGAAGGTCCGGTTGTATTCGATACTTCGATGGAATCGACGTTAGGGTTTCGAACTTTGGTTTGGATTTTGGAAGTAGTCGTCGACACTCGGGAGTCGGGGGCCGGGGTACTAAGGTAAAGGTAGGAGATCAGAAAGTCTAGGGTTAGGAAAGTAACCCCCCACCCCCCAAAACGACGTAGTTTTAATAAATTTAGGGAATTCGGTTCGGTTCGGTCCTATTCGGTCCGGTTCGGTTAGGGATATTTTCGGTATTCGGTTCGGTTCGGTTATTCGGTATTATGGGTAGTGAAAACCGAAACCGAACCGATTCCTTTTCAGTTCGGTTCGGTTTTTTTGTTTCGGTTACGGTTTTATTTGGTACGGTTATCTTTCGGTACAGTCCAATTCGGTTCGGTAAAATGGTCGGTTTTTTCGTCCCGATTAACAGCCCTAAGTTTCATCATGATGCTATTCGTTCCCTCCATTCTAAATGATAATCAGCAACTTTGTTGCTCTGATACCAATTGTGTGATTTCGTTTAAGAATGGGAAAGCAAAGGAACTTTGGAAATCTAAGAAAATAAGCAAGGAGATAAACAACACCAAGAATTAACGTGGTTCGGCTATGTGCCTACGTCCACGGGGCAACAACAACAAACTTCCACTATATCAATAATGGGTAAAACGAATCATCTTACCAAGCCTCTAGAATTAAGGCTTGATGAACAACTAGAAAGAACAAGAAACAGAAACAAAACAATCTTATCTCTTTTATTCTCTCCCTTACGAACTTTGCCCTAGATATTCCCTCACTCTAACAAGTTGAGTGGCATAACACAATCTTTCTTGCTAGTTGATTGGACGCATCAAACTAGCTCAGTGTAGAATAGTGAACATCTGTAGCTATTTAGTACACTGTATTTAGTAGACAGCAACATTTATTGGACAGATGTCCCTAGACAGTTACCTAGGCAGTTACTAGAACAGTTATAATTTAGATTCAGATAAGGGAGAGATAACTGTTTGTAGTTATCTCAATCCCAAGACCTGTATAAATAGGCCTATCGGCAGATCAATGAAATCATCAGATTTCACAGAATTCTACATGGTATCAGAGCATATAGTCTGACCACAATATCGATCCTCCCTAAGTCTGACCAACAAACCGATCCTCCTCCTATCTTTCTCCCAACTATGGCAACCGATTCCTGCTTTTCTCCCACCGTCTCTCCCACCCATATTTCAACCCTGGTTTCGGTTAAACTCAATGAAAGTAATTACCTTCTCTGGGAAAGCCAGATTAAGCCCTTTCTTATTGGGCATAATTATTGGCATTTCATAGATGGCACACATCCTACCCCTCCTCCTACCCTACCACCCCAAACACCTATGGCTTCCCCTCAATCTGATACTTCTGTTTCAGATCTCATCCCTGCCCCTATTCCTGTCTCCAATCCCGCCTATCACCAATGGTTTCAAATTGATCAAACCTTGATCAGTTTGCTCAGAGCCACACTCACTGAACCCATCTTGTCCCAGGTTGTTGGCCTCCAAACCTCTCGTGAAATCTAACAGTGCCTCCAACAGAATTTCTCCTAACAATCCCTAGCAAATGCCACTAACCTCCGTTTTCAACTCATGTCCCTCACCAAAGGTCAGAAAATTATCTCCGAGTATCTTTCCCAAGCCAAAACACTGGCTGATTCTCTTGCTGCCATTAACCAGCCTTTCTCCACTACGGACCTTGTTACTGCTGTCTTTTGTGGCCTCGTTCCTGAGTATACCATGCTGGTGACTGCCATGCTGAACTTTCCACCCCTCCCTCCCTTCTCCGATCTCCGGGCCCGCTTACTTTCCTTCGAGGCTCAACAAACTTCTTCTGCAAACCCTGCAGCCGCAGTTCCTCCTACTGCTTTTTATGCCAATTCTTCCCACCTCACTCAAGTTCCCTATGCTAGTGCATACTACAACACACGCAATAGACCAACCTACCAGCGTGGTGCTCGCCAAACTCGTCCCCAAAGGTCATCCTACCGCAGAGGCTCTGGCCGCCCCTCTACCGTTTCACATTCTCCAGGCATTCTTGGTTCTTATCCCACCACCTCTTCCCGTCAAAATGGCCCCCAATGCTGGTCCTGCAACCGCCATGGACATATTGCTGCCCACTGTCCTCAAATTCAACATACTCATGATCATGAACTTGCCCAAGCCTTTGCTGGACTTCATCTTACCCCTGCTGTTGCTGATCCCAACTGGTATCCTGACAGTGGTGCCACTCATCATATGACCCTCCAACCTGTTCCTCCACACACTACAGCCCCTTCATCAACTGACCATGTCATGGTGGGCAACGGTGCCACTCTTCCCATCGACCACACTGGTAATCTCACATTTTCCTCTAGTCCCTATGTCTTTCATCTCTCAAATGTTCTTCATATTCCTACCTTACGCAAAAACTTGTTATCTGTTGCTCAATTCACTAATGATCAGTAGGTCAGTATAACATTTTTCCCAACTCATTTCCTCATCCGAGACCTAAACACCAAGGCTGTTCTTTTTCAGGGCCCCTGTGAAAATGGGTTGTACCCCATCCGTCCTTGTCGCACTACCCACCCTCAGGCCTTGCTGACCAGTGCAACTAGTTCCCTCTGGCACAACTATTTGGGTCATCCATCTCCTCAAGTCCACCGTGTCTTAGCTTCTCAGACTCCTATCATCGCTTCTGCTTCCTTAGACAATGTAGGCTTTTGTAATAGTTGTGCCATGGGCAAATCAACTAGACTATTTTTCAATTCTGTTGTACACACTGCAATAAAACCTTTTGATTTAATCCACTCTGATGTCTGGATGTCCCCAGTCCCCTCTGTTTCTGGTTTTAGATATTATGTGCTGTTTACAGATGATTTTACCAGGTACACCTGGATTTTTCCACTCCGCCACAAATCAGAAGTTTTTACACACTTCTCAACATTCCTAACCTATATTCAAAACCAATTCTCTACCACCATCAAACAATTCCATAGTGATGGTGGCAAGGAATTTGATAATCACTCTTTCAAGTCCCTCTGTTCTCACCATGGCATCCACCACCGTTTTTCTTGCCCCGATAACCCACAACAGAACGGCCTGGCTGAAGGAAAACACAGGCACATTTCTGAAATGGGCAGAACTCTACTGATCACTGCTGGACTGCCCTATTGTTATTGGGCCGAAGCAATAACTACTGCAGTTTTCCTCATCAACCTTCTCCCAACTTCAATCCTCAAATGGACCTCCCCTTACTTTCAACTACACGGCAAAGAACCTCCATATCACCTCTTTCATGTTTTTGGATCTGCTTGTTACCCATATATTGGCCACACCACTAAACACAAGCTAGAACCCAGGTCTATTCCTTGTACCTTTCTCGGATATAGCTCTCATCACAAAGGTTATCGCTGCCTTCATGTCCCTAGTGGTAAAGTTTATATAAGCCGCCATGTTATTTTCAATGAACACCATTTTCCCCATGTAACCAATCCCTCCCCTCCAGTCCCTGATTTCTCCTTCATCTCTGTTATTCCAGCCACTCTTAATTCCCCAATCACCACAACAACTCAGCAGCCGCCTCCCTTTCCACCTCTTCTTCCCACCATTCCACCCACTCCCTCCACCACTTCCACCACAATCAATTCCCATGAACATTCAGTTCACACTCAGCCTGATCCCCTAGCTCCAGCTCCTCCTACCCTTGTTCCTCCAGCCTCTCAACCACCAAACACTCACCCCATGATAACCCGCAGCAAGGCAGGTATCTCAAAATCTCGAAATCTCCTATTTGCCACTAAATATCCCTTTCCCCAAGCCTTCCTTTCCTTGGCTCAGACCACCATTGAACCTACCACCTACCACCAAGCCTCTAAATCTCCGGAATGGGCCCAGGCAATGCACACTGAGTTTACTGCCCTAATCAACCAACAAACCTGGTCCCTTGTTCCTTTACCACCTCAAGCCAATGCAGTTGGCTGTAAATGTGTCTTTAAACTCAAAAGACATGCTAACGGCAACATTGAGAGATACAAGGCCCGTCTCGTCGCCAAAGGCTTTCACCAACAAGCAGGCCTCGACTACACCGAGACATTCAGTCCTGTTGTGAAGCCTCCTACAATCAGAATCGTCCTTGCTCTTGTTGTTTCTCACAACTGGCCCCTAAGACAAATGGATGTCACTAATGCATTTCTCCATGGTACCCTCACTGAAGAGGTATACATGCTACAGCCCCCTGGCTTCGCTGATCCCCACAGTCCTAACCATGTCTGCAGGCTACACAAGGCTATTTATGGGCTCAAACAGGCCCCACGGGCCTGGTTTGACCGTTTTCGATCCTTCCTACTTCTATATGGCTTCCAACAAAGTAGAGCTGATCCCTCAATGTTTGTTTACCATCTCCAATCTACCCTTATGTATCTCCTACTCTACGTTGATGATATACACTAGCAGCCTCTCTTTTATAGCCAGAATGATGGCCTTCAATTAGGAATTCTAATCCTAACTGGATTCCAACTCTCTTTCCAATTGGGAAAACAAACTCCTATAAAGAATAGGATTTCTATCCTCTAAGACTATTATTCCTAATAGACTTGGCAACCTTATCATGGGCTGGAAAAATACAACACAGTGGTGCTAGAAGTGAAAGAAATAAAGAACGCGGAATGAAAAAAGAATCTAGAAAACCCACAAAAAATAGCTTTTGTTTCTAGGTTTCATTTTGTGTATTTTCCCTACTACATTTGTGGTCTAAATCTTTTCCACCATGTCCTTCCTTCCTTTGGATCAAAATGGTTATCAAATAGACCCTTAATATCTACAATTAAACTTTTAAATGTCCTTCCATCATGAAAACTAACAGATTAGATCCTGCATCATATTTGAGAATGATCTCACCCTAATATCTGTAACAACAATGCCAGAAAGCTGACCAAAACCTCAGTCAACCCCACAGTTCTTCTGCCCCAAACCACCTTTTACTCCTAAAAATTATTTAATTAAGCTCTTCCATAATGATCCAAAGAAATGCAAACCAAAATCCCCAGAGGGTTTTAACATTACTTAATATCAATAAGGCTCTCTCCTTTAAACTTGACCATCCCATGAGCCAATACAAATTACGCGTACTACTGAGGAACTTAAATAGAAAATTGGAGAAACTTTCTTAGTAAAATTTTCTATTAACTTCAAGAGAGCTAAATCTTTTGATCTAACTTGGTATCCTGATTGTTTTTTTTTCCTTTTTTTTTTTTTGGACTGAGGTATCATGATTGTTTTGATAGTTAAAAACCTAATCTTTCAGCTTCTTTTTTCTTATTTATTGTGAATTGTGACATAGTGCTTTTGCAGCAACCACGTCCAAGTCCTCTGTAATCAAGGGAACTATGTATTATATTTGACAAGGTCCTCTAGTGTTGTTTGGTTTTAAGCTTTCTAATGACTCTGAGGTTAATGCATAAATTGAAAATTAAGAAACAGAATCAATAGTATGCTACCTAAAAGCTCTCCTAAAATGCTAACCATCCACAGCAGAATACACAGACGGTAATGATAAAGCTCTCCACAAAGACAACAGGAAACAGAAGGAAAGGCAAACTGACTCGAAAAACAGAAATACAAAACAATAGATAAGAGTCAAACCAGGATTAAAAGTAACTATTCAGTCAGGACAAAATTCCAGGATGGCAACAACTAGCACATCTCTATTTAATAGCTCTTCCTTCGAAACTAGGGATGAATCAGCAATCCGTAATATAATTTAGTTTAGAACTATGTTGCTACATTAAATTTCAAGTATATCTTGTATTTCAGGCAGCATCCGAAGCCAAATCTAGGACCACTCTCAAGCAACATTAAATACTTTGAAACTAAGTTCATATATTATATGGTTCAAAGCCAGACGCAAATATGGTAAGAAAATTAATAAAATGAAAGAACATACATGGAATTGCTACGCCCATAAACTATCATTCAGAAAACCTACTCTCTGATTTGATAAAACCCCAATTCCTAAGATCTAAGAGAAGAAAAGAAACTTACATTAAAATGGGGTCAAACACAATCTAAATTATGTTATCCAAAAGGATGATTTATTCCAAAGCTATACTTCTAACCTTTGATATTAATGCCTTATATGTCGTGGCCTGGAAAACATCAATACTGGATTCAGGCTGCCAACTGAGGAATAGCTGAGTCAGGTATATAGTAAATTGTGATTGAAAACGAAAACAAACAGGAAGAAAGAGAAAAAAATAAGTCTACTCAATGATCACAGCTACTGCTCAATCACCAAGTGGAACTCACATGAATATTTTTGAGAAACGAAAAAAGATAAAAACAAAAACATTACCGAGCAATTTTCAGAGCCATGTTCACATTCCTAAGTTTATCATATAAAAAGATCTTCCCCTGCTGCTGTCTAAATTTTATTTAATTTTTTAAACATAGCCAGTCCCAGAGTCAAATTGAGTATGTTGCAACTAGTGATAAGCATAAAAATTAGTAACGTAGACCGTCAAATTTAAAGAGTTAGCACATCCCTGTGGGCAATACTAGTGCAGTAGAAAAATTGAGATGGAAAAGAAAGGGGTATATCTGCATGCACTATAGCCACACTATTCGATAATACCGTAGCATTTTTTCCATTTGAGGTTTCCCTGTGCTATTTAGAGAAGGGAAGGGGGTTTTATCTGGAGCAATGAGAGAAGTGAGTATATGTGTGATTTTTCTAAGAGGCGCCACTTTATGCAACAATGCTAAAGGTTATGCTCATCTCTCTTTCCAGTAACCTAAATTGAGTGGGAACACTACAGGATAATGTTCTTACAGTACAGCTTTAATATGTTACATTACCTGGTCATACTCATCACTACCGGGTTACTAGCTTATACCATATAAAAGGCCAAGAATAAATCAGAAAGAGTGAAGTCTTTAAATTAACTACATGGTTGCTTAAAGGAGAAACATGCACAAACAAATCAATTTTCCAGCTAATTACTTTCATCCTAAGCCAAGGAATAGATTTACTTTTGAGCCAGTGTCATACCATGAATATGGATAACTGCCCTAAGGCTATGTTGGACGAGGAACTTCGAAGTGCCTAGGGACTTAGGCTAAATTAGCTAAAATGAGGAACTTAACATTAGAAGGAGGGATTTCAAATGACTAGATGCAATGCATTTAGAGGTACTTGTAAGCAAAACCTTGATTTGTGTTACGTTGAAAATTGCTTTTTAGTGGTTTTGTCATGCTCAAGCGGTGCATGTGCTCCCTTTCTAGTTGCTCAACTACCTACTTAAAAACCCCTCTTTTAATTATTTTGTAGTGTCTTTCTTAAATCCATTGGTACTTTGAAGTTCCTCATCCAAACATACCCTAAAAGAAACACTAGCAATACCTCGACCCTATTAATAAGATGCCATAGCATATATGAACTCCACAAAGTAATTGAATTATAAGTAATGGAATACTCTTCAAACAAGTATCAAATATGAAGCCAGGAAATAAGTCATGTACAGATCTACCAACCTCCAAATGTTCAAGAGTCATTTTGGAGAAGGCAAGGAGATGCATCCCATGATCTACAGTCAGCAATCTTAAGAATAACAATAAGCACCTGTAAATTAATCATATTGCCTTCTGAAATTAACAATAGGGTGTGCAAATTCAATATGATA
The DNA here is from genome assembly GCA_032719365.1 of Prinsepia uniflora. Taxonomy (NCBI): domain Eukaryota; kingdom Viridiplantae; phylum Streptophyta; class Magnoliopsida; order Rosales; family Rosaceae; genus Prinsepia; species Prinsepia uniflora. Next base: position 71,300,561 of record CM064873.1, read on the forward strand.
AATATGTTAATATATGAAAGAATTCTTTATGCATATAGTAGAAATATAACCTTATGAATGTTCCCAATCATTCCTGATTTGCACCTGTAGTGGGCAGACGCAACCCATGAACCAATGTCGTATACGTAATTTCATCTAAAGCTATACCTTTACCGGACATATGTTTACATAATTCAAAAGCTTCTTCCACCTTCCCTTCCTTGGAAAATCCATTTATTATGGTATTATAGGTGACCGAATCTGGGACAACTCCCATACTTGCCATCTCAGATAGAAGTTTAGTTGCTTCTTCCATATTTCCTAGTTTACAATACCCATCAATCATGATAGTGTAAGTAATCTTATTAGGTTGTACGTTATTCGAAGACATCTCCATAAATACAGTCCCCACCTCATCCATTTGGCCTAGCCTACAATAACCATGAATTAGTGCTGTATAACAAACAACATTTGGCATCAAACCCTCCTTCCGCATTTCATCGAGAAGGTCTTTAGCATCCTCCACATTACCAATATTGCACAGTCCGTGCATAAGAGAAGAATATGTGGCACAAGTTGGTTGAATTCCCTTCTTTTTCATGTCATGGCGGAGACCAAGGGCTGCAGTCATATTCCCATCGATGCAATATGCTTTGATTAGTGTATTATAAACAACGGAATTTAGCTCCATTTTCTTAGTCGCCAGCTTATTGAAGAGGATTTGACCCTCATTCACTCTGCCAGATTTACAGTACCCACCTATCATCACCCCATATGTATAGGCATTGGGAACCAGCCCACAATTTTCACAATCATCCCAAAGTTTAACTGCATCGTCCAACTTTCCCTTATGACATAGACCATGCAGTAGCAAATTATAAGTGTAAATATCTGGTTGAATTCCTTGCTTTCCCATCTCTTCCTTAAGTGTAAAGCCTTCCTCCACTTTTCCCTCCTTGCAACAACCCAAGATAAGTGTGTTGTATGAGATTCTATCCAATACCAAACCTCTATCGAGCATTGATTTGAGTACCCTAACAACCTCTTCCATGCTACCAGCTTCACAGAGACCATGAATTATAGCATTTGAGGTCGCTGTGTTGGCTGCGAATCCTTTTTCCCATAGCGTAAACCAAAGTTCAACTGCTTCAGAATGCTTTCCATCTTTACAAAGCCCACCAACCAATGTGGTAAGTAAGTTATCACTGGGCCTAAAGTTTCTTAATAGCATTTCGATGGTAAACTTCAGTGCAGAAGCAAATCTATGTTTCATGCATAACCAGTGAGTGACTGAGAAACAAAGAGCGGGGTTTATTGATGAAAAACTGGATAGAATCTCGTTTAAAAGTTGCTCAACATGTTCGGAATTATTACTTTTACAATATCCTTGCAGTAGAGAATAATGAGTAATGGTATTAGGAGCTAACCCATTGGATAACATATCATCCCTTATCTTTAATGCCTCACCCATATTTCCCTTTTTACAGTACCCATCAATCAATCTGTTGTAGACAACCTCATTTGGGACAAATCCGCTATTACACATTTCTTTCAAAGCACTATGTGCTTCATAAAACTTCTCCAGCTTAACCAAACCATTAATGAGTGCACTATATGTTATAAGACTTGGTTTCACATTGTTTTCGACCATCATCTTCTTAACCAGGAAGGCCTCATCTAATCTTCTACTCTTACAGAGCCCGTGAATAACACTATTGTACGTAACAACATTTGGAGGAATACCCAGCCTTTCCATTTTTGAGAACAAACGTATCCCATTATCAACCTTCCCTCCCTTGAAAAATGCATTAATTGCAGTAGTAAACAAGTAAACATCAGCGGAAACGCCTCGACACATAACTTCAAATATATCAGAACACTTTTTAAGTTCATTAGCCTTCACTAAAGAACTCAAGAAAAAGTTACAAGTCTTCAAAGATGGAAACACACCTTTTTTAGAAAAAGACAGGAAAACATCAATTGCACAACCAAAACCCATATTCTTAAATTGGGTACAATAAACATGAAGCAACAAATCCAATGCCTGAACCCCAAGACCTCGTTTAGACGCAGTATTCAAGTCTAACATCGCAATGGCTATCTCCATATGCCTTTGATTGGGGTGAACATCTAAAACTGGCACATTCCCATCAATCAAACGGATCAAAAGCAATCTCGCAGGGGCCACAAGATTCGAAGCAATAAGCAAACGAACCAAAATACAAAAAGATCGAATCATAAACTGAAACTTATAAGATTCAGAAGCAAAATAGAAGAAATGAAGTGCTGTTTTGGGATTCACATTGGAGCTAATGGAATAGAATAAGCAATCAAAGTCAAGAGGGGACAAAAGGGGTATAAGAGCCTTACATTTTGACGAATCCAAAGATGGTTTAGAGAGAATAGAAGATACTAAGCTGTGCAAATTTTGATTCAGAAGCTGTCGTTGTTTCGGAAGCTCTAATAGCGGCGGCTGAGGAGCTTCTTGGGGGCGTTGGGGATTGCAGGTGGCGCAGGTTAAGGGGCGGTTTATGGGGGAGTAGAGAAGATAGGGTTTGGGAATTGAAAGCCTTCTCAAATCCATCAGAAAATGCATGTCATGAGCTGTTTCGAGTCTATTGATTTTGTGGGTTTTATGGGTTTTATGGGTTTATGCCATGATGGGTACTGTATATGAATGTTTTGCTTTGATTTAGAGGATGTGAAAGAGCCACGGAAAGAGAGGGAGAGAGGGACGGTCCTCGAGGTTTGTTATTCTCTTGTGGCCCTTGTGGTGGGTAAGTGGTAACTTTGCCTCTAGATAGAGGGCATAGGCAACGGAGAGAGACCCAGACAAGGCGAAAAACATGGGCTTGATATTGGGCCACATGTGCTTGATATTGTGCCACATGTGCTTGTCTCTGTAGCCAGTTGGGAGTTTCTAACCTTCTGGCCTTTCATATCCGAGTAATTTATGTATACGTCACATCATTTGTGGCCCTTGTACGGCTTGTAGTTTGTGATCCAATAGACCGGGATACTATGACTTTCAGATCCCCCAAAAGAATGACATAATGTTTGATTATATGAACACCCCGACCCAAAAAAAACCCCAATTTCAATTAGTTATAAAATTAAGTTGATTAAATTGTTCCTATAAGATAAAATTCGGCTTTTCTTGTGAAGCATCGTTTAAGTTGAATTTCAAATTTCAACTTTGACATGTAAAGAAGTAACAGATGTGTGAAGTGTAATGACATTTTGATAATTTTAGAAAACTTAAAATAGTGCTAGAAAAAATCATCCCTTCTTTCACACAAAACATGTCGCACAAGTATATGAGCAAGCTAGATGACAGGACCCTCCCTGGAATCCCTCTCAATTCTCGTGAAAGGCTATGTTCCCGTCTGACACAAACACGCCCAAATTACCAAATTACTCTCAGTCCAATTATATTACAAATCTTGTGTCTGACAACAGATAAATCCCGTGTCAAGCATAAACATAATCCAGAATAATACAAATACGCAGATCCCTGGACACGAATTAAAATAACTACCACAACTTACTCTAGTTAACTAGAGTGCACATACCACGAAAATGCCTCAACCTCAATACAACCCACGTCCCGATATCAACATTGAGGGTGCCAAAAACCAACAAAAATTGTTAATGGACAAAAATAAAGTTTTGAAAAATCATTTTCCGAAATCATCCTTTAAACCCTCCGTTTTGTAAAAACATGCATGCATAAACATATGAAATTACAGAAATGCCCATATCCCACATTTCCCTAAAAAAACCCGGTTATAAAGCATTATAAATACTACTGGACACACCACAAGTCAATACCAGTCTAACTGGTCCAACTAGCCCGCTAGTCCAACTAGCATCCCATCTGTACTACTGGTAGACAACCACGAGCTCTGCGGAGTCCAACTCCATCAGCATATGTCGATACCAACTCTGACCACGTCCCTGGGAATCCTTAGAGTCCAATTCCAGAATAGTGATCTAATCGACTAAGGTTGACCCAACAATAAAACATAAACATACCAAAATACCTTTTGACCTGGCCACCAGCCCAAAACATTTACCTCTTGGGCACCGGCCCAAAATCCAGTTTCCAAAACCACTCGTAAAACCCATGTCCAAAAAACCACAACTGAATATCCATATATATACCAAAACCAATCATTTACCTAGAAACCATATACCATCATATAACCATGTCATAACCATCCAACTCATATCATAAAACTATATAAATACGTAAATATGCATGCATCCCAGTTATGAAAGAAAATGTCCACTCACAGTATCGTCGATCGCCCAATCTCGAGCCGTAAATTAATCTAATGTCCACTCACAGATTTGGAAAGATTCTTGCTTTGATTCATCTCATGCCTTGTAGGGTATTCAATTTTGTCGAATTTTTTTCATGGTTCTGGGTAAGCAGGAAGGCCTGCGCCACTTGAGGGTCGTTTTCAACCGATGATGCTCAGGCTTTTGCTAAGTGAGAGAACACCTTCTTCGTGGAAACATCTGCCCTAGTCCATGAATGTGGACAATGTTTTCACAGAAGTGGTGTCCCAAATCTATCGCGTTGTGAGCAGGAAGGCCCTCGACATTGGAGATGACCCAGCAGCCTTGCCCAAAGGACAGACGATCAATGTTGGTGGCAAGGATGATGTATCGGTTGTGAAGCAAGTCGGCTGTTGCTCTGCTTAAATATATGGTAATGTTCGGGTGCATTTCAAAGTTCTATTTGGCAAGCTCATGTCTATACAGAGGTTGATTACACTCCACGAAATTGCTTTGTCAATGGAAGACTAACTTCTGAAAGGTTATGCTCTGGTTGGATGCCTGAAAGCTGGTCTATGTTAGCCAAAGATTTAGGATGCCAAAAACTATGTTCTTGTATTTTACTTTGAGTAATTTCAAACTATCAATTGCTTCCCCTTGTGTATTATTATTCTTTCTAAGTTGCGTTTCATATAAAGTACGTTATTTTGAGTAAAGATTTGAGATTTTCGTATAAAGTTAGGTTCTTTTAAGCAAAAATCGCAATATGCATCATTTGTTCAGTTTTCATAATGTTGATCTTTGGATTCATCCCATGATTGCTTCTTTCGACTTGCCCATAGAGTTTTTAAGACTTAGTGATAAAATGAAGATTTATGTAAATTCACAAATGCAGATAAACCAAAACATATACATTGAGAGTGAGATTGCTTCTGGTTATTGAAACATTATCTTCAACCAGTCAAGTAATTCTTAAAAGATTTTACAATCCACACAGATACACTCTGTTTTCAACACTGCAAAGGCTCTCTGTACAGAGTTTGATCTTGACATCGTTGAACCGAATGGAAGGAGCTCTCTCTTCTTTCCTTAGAGGTGTAGCATCTGCATTTAGCATTACATTTAAAAGAGCTAACGAGTTCAAAATCCCAATTGATAAAACAAAATACTTAATAGTTTTATCGTTTTAGTCCCTTTTTTCTAAATGCTTCACAATCCAATAATATTGAGCTAACATAAAAATTAAAATTCGAAGCTAGAGGTAACCCATAATTTTTATTGTTTGCTTTGAAAGAAAAAGAAAACCCAGAATTGAAAACCCACAAGAAAGCGAACTTACTGGGAATCATAGGACAGGATCATCAGCGGGGAGCTTCGTCGGTTTTGTCGCCGGGGGGGGAGGGGGGGGGGGGGGGGTCACGATTGCCGAAAGAGGGGATTGGAGCCCTTGATGATTCAATGTCACGAGCCGACCTTCTTCAACAGGATATTGTTCCCTTTGGGCTTAACTTTCACGATTTTGTTTTCGGGAACTTACGTGCAACTTCCCAGTGGGTCACTGATTATGGGATTGCACCAACACCTACTCACTTGACCCAATGGGAAGTTGCATGTGAACTCCCGAGAACAAAACCGTGAAGGTTGGGCCCAAAACGGACAATATCTTGTTGGAGAAGGTCGAGTCGTGACATCCAATCGAAGACAAAGAACGAAACCCTGATGAGAATAGCGGTGCCCCATGCATGAGAGTACCATCTGCTATATTGCTTGATTGCTAATTTCCATTGCTCCTGGAGCGTTGTCGCGTCTGGATTTGATGGGTCGGGAGGGTTCGGGAAGTCAACCTTTTGGCCTAAGGAAGGTGCAGACTGTCAATGTATCTGCCTTCACTGAGCTCTGTGAGCAAGAAGGTGACTTGATAAGCAAAGATGTTTTTCTGGGATGAGGTCGAGGAAGGTGTAGACTGTTGGTCCAGCGACAAAGCTAGAAAAGGAAGAGGGTGAATCTATTGGGTGGGTTGGGGGATTGGATAAGAGTTTATTAGTAATTTTTTTAAAAAGAAATTAATATAAAATTTAATAAAAGACATTAAATGTCTAAATTACCCTTATAAATTTGTAATATGACTGACACGTCATCAATTTTCACGACGTTAATAATAAAGATAGACGAATGGTGCAAAAGTATAGGAGAGTATACCTGTTCCTTTTCATCCATAATACAATTTGAGACAATATAACTTATTCCTCGTGCAATTAACCCAATAAGCCCCGGGTCTCTATGCTCATCTCATGTCGAGAAGAGTCGAGAAGACTCACAGACACAAGTGCCTCTACTTTTAACGCAACATTACAACTTGCTTCGGCTTGAAATAGGCCTTCGTCTCACTCCCATTTCCCCATCTGCGATCTCTCTCTCTCTCTCTCTCTCGGTAGTCTCTCTGCAAGTAAGTGTTGTTGTTTTTTTTAATGCGTGTTCTCACTCTCTACATTTTTATCTCTAAAGTACTACTATTTTATCTTCTTGTTGTTGTTGCAGCTTCTCCATTTCCATGTACCCAGATCTCAAATGCGTTGTTCTTGTTGTAATTTGAATCACATTTTGGGGATGAAGTCCTAAGGGCATTGGATTTGGAAGAAGGGGGATAGAGCTAAGAGGGAGATGGGATCTAGTGCCAGCAAAGCGACGGTGTCCTCATTATCTCCATCAACGTCGTCGTTTCCTGGCAATGGTCAGCGGCCTCGATCCAAATATAAATTCCACAGAGTTTTCAAGTCGTCCTGCCTGGGAACCACATCTCGTTCCCACCACAGCGACAATGACCACCAGGTCCCTTCCTTTTTCTTTAATTCCTTTTTTATCTCTTCATTATGAATTCTTTCTAATTTCGCTTCAATTTTAAGGCATCAAATGTGGGAAAAAAATGGTTTAAATATTTATAAGTTTTTTTGAGGAATAATTTCTGCGTTTTAACTTAATTTTATTCTGTGAAATGGAATGCGGCCAACAGGATCACATTGGTCGCTAAGGCATTAGTAAGAAAAAAAAAATTCTGGAATACTTGTATCCTTCAAACCTCTGTTTGTTGTTATGCTTGTAAAATAGTATTCAAAGACAAACATGTGGTTGCTGTTTTTATTTGATAAGCGTATTTTAGGATTGGGTCTCAACTCTCAAGTCTTTATTTTGTTAGGTCTGCAATTTGCTCTCCGAAAGTTCTTTCTGGAGAAAAAAGTGAACTATTATTCAAAAAGCTTGAATTATGAACTCGCCAATTTAATGCTTTCTTAATGGTCCTTTCCTTTAAATGTTTTGCTGTCAAGGTTGGTGTAAGAGATAAAAAGATGGAAAATATGATGTAGAGCTGCGGTTTCATTCTAATAAATATTTTCCAATTTTGTTGTTAAACCATTTTCTGGTTCCCCACCTTCGAGTATGATGAATATATGGAAAGGATAGGAGGATTGCTCCAATCTTGTCCAAGGCTGCTTTGTGAAAGGTGGCTACTTTTCTGGTCAATTAGCAAATTTTCTATTCTTTGTAAGAGAATGCATCTCCTCTAGGCCATCTCAAGGCCTTGTGCTATGAATGGGTATTGAGCCTAGCAGTCCATATTAACTTATTAAGCACTAAACCTTTCTCACCTTTTGTACTTGAACATGGATAGAGTTATACCTGTGTTCTGCATGACTCCAGGAAGTTTACCCCCCAGTCTTATTCCAACCTAACCTAGTTTTCCCTTCTTCCCAGCCTCCTTCCTTGCCAACAGGTTGTATAGGGACTGCCGGACTGCCATTCATCTCCTTGTCCCCACCTATTATTAACAAATAAATCTGGGAACAATTCTGTTTGGATGTAATCAATCTTAGTAATTAAGAAATTTGATTTATGTCTAACTATAAATCTACTGTTGTAGATTTCTAGAAATAGAAAATCTGTGCGTTTTGAGGAGAGAAAGGATAGTTTTCCAAAGCTTGCCCAAATCTTGAAGAACGGGCTTGCAGTAAGATACTAACCTTCAATTCTAATCATCGAGAATCCATAAACGTTAAACCGTTAAACCCGTATATTAGAACTAAAATGATTTTATTTCTTTAACCTTCCTATTGTTTAAGTTAGCAAAACTCTAGAATGGAATCCATGTTTCTAGTGGATCCTAATATTCATATTTTACTATAGAAAGTTTCCTCACAAATGATTATTGCAATGATAGGTTATAGGTGTTTTATAAGTGACAAAATCACATATTTCTTGCCTTCCAACTTTGATATTTATCCACAAAATTCCATGAATTGCCTTGTGACTGCAAACTCACAAAAATTAGTGCCCATTTGTCCCTTGTCAATTGAGGTTTTTCTGTCTGTGGAGGTCCCATTTTGGTGCAATATTATATCTCTATAAAAGAAGTTTGTTCAGTATATGCCTTATCAGTCCGGACCATCTTTGTTGATTGTTGCTTTTATGTTTCTGATACAAGGATTCTCTTTTCCTCTCTAACCAAACATATGCATATGGAAAGAGTTTATAATAGGTTGTTTTTTTTTTTTTTGGTCTATTTATATGGCCGGTTTGCAGTTAGTTGGGCAACAATTATTTAAGGAACTAAAGCGTGTAACTTATGCTTTAGGTTTGTGATCATCAGAACAAAGAAACCAGAAATAATGCTCCGTCTGCAAGCCTGAATGACACGGAGGCAGATCATACAAATGTTGAGTGTTTCAGAAAGGTTAAAGTTGAACAACATGATGAAATTTCTCGTATATGTCCAAGTGTTCAGCTTAATGAATGGGGTCAGGCTAGTACTACTGATATTGCCTCCAGAGCTGGTAGCAGTACTTCCCAAGTTTCTGCTACTCAATCTTTGAATCCTTCAGGTCGTTTTCTTTCTCGCTTTAGTTTCATTCCAGGTAATGTAAGCTTCAGGTTAAGCCGGGCAACCAGTTTAGGGTCATCAAGGTCTTATCCTCCTTCTTCGACAAGTCTCACAGTACAGAACAACGAAGATGAACCTCATTTACACACAAGATCTGCTAGCAGTTTGGTAGATAGACATGAAAGCCAAGAAGCCAGTGAGTTCCTTTCAGAATCACAGATTAGGAGCGCATCACATTTTTATGAAGACACTTCTAACAATGTACGATTAAATACTCCAGGATGTGGTTTCTCTGATAATTTGCATGATAATCCGACAAATGCTTCAAGATTTGATGATGTTAGAAATGCTAACGGTACAATAATGGGGCTTAATGTACATTTGTGTTCTCCGGGAATTCATAATGAAACAGAAAGCAATAGAACTAGACCTTCTGATAGACGCCCAGGAGCTCGGGAGCCTGTTGAACGGAATGTTCGTTTCAGCAGAACCTTGAGTGTCGGAAGGCTTCGTGACAGGGTACTTCGTCGATCATCATTATCCGATTTTACATTTTCTTCTTTGCAACAAGGAGAAGTGAGTGATACAAATCTAGGGGATGATACAAGGACATTCGAACCTGAAGCTGATGCTGTAAACTCCGAAAATGGGTCTGGTTATCCTCCAACCAGTTTATCTAGTTCGTTGTTTAGCATCCCAGACTATGAGGTGGAAACCTCAAGACCAAGAGAAGCCCAGTATCATGATCTACTTGAACACAGATCAAATTTCCTAGAGCGGAGGAGAAGAATACGATCTCAGGTTAGTATCTTTTTCTTGTAGTAATATTTTGACATTTGATTGAGATTATTAAACAGTGAATGGCCCTTAGGTTTATATATTTCTAAATGGACTTTTTAAATTTACAACGTTCCACCTATGGTTTAATTACCAGTACATGAACATGGTATAGGTTTGCCAACCAGTTGGGTGCCTTCCTATGGACATTGCTAGGTGCATTGTCCCAGATGGTTAGTTTGGTTATAATTTGTGCAGAGGTCTTCTAAAGGGACCATGTAAACTTTCATGCTATTAAAATATTAAGCATCTGCTTTTGAGAAGTGTCCTGTGCCTTTTAATTTTTCAATGTAAATTTTAACTTAACTGTCTTATGTAACTTATTTGGTTACCGTTGCACATGTAAATTTGTAGGTTCGTGCACTTCAGCGGTTGGGGAGCCGCTTTGAAAATGCGTCTGGCCATGAGAGGTCTTGTATCTTATCTGGTCAACAGAGAACAGGTCGTTGTACATGTCGTTTGAGTAACCGAGATGCCCATCCAAATGATGACAATGGTGCTAGGGCTAGCATATCAAGAATTGTTATGTTAGCTGAGGCTTTGTTTGAGGTAACATTAATACGTGATTACCTTTTTGTCAGTTAGTTTTACTATTAATAATATAAGATGAACTGGTTTGGCATAATTTAATTAGGTTCTGGATGAAATTCACCAGCAATCAGTGGTTTTATCCTCCCGACCTTCTGTGTCGTCAATAGGATCTGTTCCTGCTCCTAACGAAGTTGTGGAATCTTTGCCTGTCAAATTGTTTTCCAAGCAAAAACATCAGTATGAGGAAGCTGCACAGTAAGTATCCTAAGCTATGTAATGTTGGACTTGCAATTCATTTTATATCTTTAAAGGAGGTGGAGAAAGCCAATTCAGTTGCCAGCTTATAAGAATTTAGCTAGTGTGTTCTTTTATGATGTTATGCGGTTAATTTCTTAAATAATGCATTTTACAAGTGATTTCTTACAGATGAAAATTAATGTTTAGGTAAGGAAAGCTGTTCCTTGATTGCTTTAGACACTGAACAAAATATTAGAGTATTTGGCAAAATTTTGTTTATAGTGCTAGTTAATTAGAGATTAAAGCCTACTCACTTTTTGAACTATATTCCTAATTGTGGTCTTTTTTTAATTTTTTGGTCATGCTAGATATTTCGTTTGCATATTTGGAAAGCTTTCTAAATCACGTGACTAGCATGTTGGATTGCAGCTAATACTTAAACCTCCTGGATCTATTTTCAATCCATGTTTTTTTATTACTCATATTTTACCAGCAATAAACTGTTAGTGTGGCTAATATTTTCACCAGCTAATGCTAAAATAGTCAAAATGAGAGGGCTTCTTTAAAATAGGAGTTAATGGGTTCTAATATGATTTTATTGCCCAATTATAATGGTTTATACTTTGAAGTTTATGACCATATCTATATCTTTCTGAATTCGGCTCTACTTTAACCAAAATTTGTGTTGAGGAAATGGTACCAATAGTTGTTTAGTAAAATGTGTACCATGTGGATGTTAAATTAACTTGCATTGTTGGTAATAAATTAGTCATTAATGACGTGTCTCGTTGGAGATACATTATCTCTCTTCAAGAACAAATGGAAGTGTTTAGGAAGTGCTGACTATAATATGGTTGCGATGTCTTTGTTTACTTGTTTCCAAAGTACACTATTCTGGTTGAGAAAAAGATCGTAAGCTACATCTCTTTAATGGCGCACTTTCCTTAATCCTTTGCTTTGTGTATCTTTTAAACTAACAGATGCTACATATGCCTTGTGGAGTATGAAGAAGGAGACAGAATACGTACACTGCCTTGCCATCATGAATTTCATAAAACTTGTATTGACAAGTGGCTCAAGGAGATTCACAGGTTCGGAATAAATTTGCTGCTTTGAAGTATTCTAATGTAATTATCTATACACTTGCACGTGGACTTCATTGGCTACAATAACATGTTATGATGAGTGTTATTGCAGTATAAAATGATATTTTATGGCCATGATACTCTTGTAAGTGTTAACCTATTTTATTCTATTGCCCTTGACAATAGTAAACCATTGGATAATTTTTGTACTCTGGATGTTTGCTTGTTGAGTAGCACCTGCATAACAACTGGTACTTGGTGATCTTGATACATGCAGTTATTGGTGAAATAACTTGCAGTAGAATTGTTTGTTACACATGATAAAAGTTGGAGGTTTTTTTTTTCTTTTCCAGAAATAAGTATGATATTCCATCATAATAGGTTGGAGTTAAAAGTAGTAAACACTTCCAAAGGATGCCTCTGTTGCTATTTGATATTTTGATGCAGGATCAACTTCAAGGCTGTTTGGGCCAATACCCTCTTAATGAATAGGCTAACGGATGGGTTTAACCAGTTCATATATTCAACCGTGACAGCATAAGATGGAGACGTGACAAAGTTAACTTTTAGTGTGCTAATATATCAATGCCTCCAGTGATGTGCCATTTTAGGTTTGTAATAATATTTTTTTATGGTACTTATACCGGCAAATGACTCTTATATCTGGTATGCAGGGTATGCCCACTGTGTCGCAGGGATATTTGTAGATCTGAAGTTTTTCCTGCAGAGAACTAAGATGGAGATTTTGGATCTTCTGAAAGCCTGCCAACATGGTCAGTTGATGAATAAAGCTTTCGACTGAGGCAACAATAAGAAATGCTTTGGTGGGTTGGGAAGTTCAGTCATTTTTCTGCTTGTGTCGTCATTGCTTACCACCATTATTGATCCCATTGCGATATGAAATCTTCAAAGTATTAAAAATGGACTGAACTGCCTGCAAACCTCTTCACCTCCACGGGTTCAGAATGAGGCGGGGACGGGAATAGAGCTTTTTCTTTTCTTTGATGAATGCTGTTAATATGCTAAGAGCTAGCCCCCCCATTTGTCTGACATTCTGAAATTCTGTGCCTTCTTGTAGGTCCGATTTGTTCCTGTTGCTTCCTATTTGTTAAGGTTGATTTTTAGCATAAATATATGAATAAATTACACTTACCTTGTAGTTTATATTAAATTTCAGAGTTATCCTTGAATATTGAAATTTTGTATTTACATAACTTAAACTTTATAAAACATAATAACTTAATTTCACCATTAATTATTTTATTAAAAAAATCTTTAAAGGTTTTTTATATGGCACATTTTGGACCGATCTTTTAAATTTTGTTTTGCTACATAGATGAAAAAAAGTATTAAAAAATATATTAAAAATATTTTAAATATACCAACTTTTGCTCCGATATCCATGAAAACAAATAGATCACCTTTAGCCTTACATTTAGAAAATAAATGACTTTTTTTTCTTTCTAAAAATCTCAAAATACCTCTATTTAAAAAAACAAAATCATTTATGAAATAGACGCGTATTTCTCCATATTTAGAAAAGTTTTCAAAATTTCATCTTATTTGATTATGTTATTTTGAAATGTGTATCCAGGAATTTTAGAGGCCTTCGGTGTCAATATCAATTTCTGAAACGCGATAAGTTAGCGTAAATGTAGTTTCAGTGTTTTGGGATGAACTGACGAAGTAGGTCAAACTAGCAACACGATTTGAAAATTTCGAACGGTAACTTCTGTGAAAGGAGCTGAGTAACCATTATATTTACAGGAAACACAGCAGCATGATACTTCGCTAGTATGCAACCGGCCGGAAGACAAAAATAAACGACATAACATCATCTCTAGGTTTTGACAAAATTATACTTCGATTCAACATAGGTTTCAGCACCCCACAGGAATGATCCGAACGAGACAGCTTCCAAGACGAGAATTGTCAATCCGGAGAAGGTAAGCGCAATGACTTCATCATTGGATGTGTCAATTGAACCGTCCTCGGAAATCCTAATGTCAGGTCTTCCAAACAAGGCTTGTGTCTGGTTTTCAATCAATGAGATAGCTTCCTTTGATCGTATAGTGGCATATCTCTGAAGAGTCTCTGCATCCAAGTACATGACATAGGATCTCAGTCGATATGACGACTTGCCTTCACCATTGTCCATGAAATCTCCTCCATCTGGAGGTATCCGAATCAAGGAATCAGGATCCCATAGCTGGTTTCCTGCTGATGGTGCTGGATCCGGAGTCAAACCCTCGGGAAGGGTATTCATGGTTCTCTCAAGCTGAAACCTCTCATCAACTCTTTTGAGAAAATATCCATACATTATTGAAGCAGCATACAGCTTTCCAAGTTTGATTTTGCTAATCTCGACAATGGCAGAAAGGGGGCCCACCATTCGCTCCCCAAGTACAAGGGATAAGTGGCTCTGTATCATCTCAAAAGAATCAAATGCTTCAGGAGAATGAACAGATTCTAGTTTCTTTTCTTGATTTGGCCAGAAATCCACTCTGCCAGTGGGATCTGAAGACATTGATATGTTTGGGATCATTGAGATATCATTGTCGATGAATTTCCACACTATCAAGCAGTATATTATCTCTTGCAATGCCATGCGTCTTTCTTTCTCTTTCACTTCAGCTATTCGCCTAAAATTCACCATTTCAATTAATACGAAAGTTACTGCAGATTGAAAACATAAATAAAGGCCCAAAAAAAGTAGAGAAATAGACATTTCTTAATCCTAACCCTATAACATGTTTTGACACCTAACCATGCCTGTGATGGTCATGCGAGGTCACAAATGCAGTACAATGCAATTAAGGTAAGACACTAAAGGTGACACTGAAGTGCTAGTACTGCAATGCGGAATATGGAGGGGAAACATGGAAATAAAGCTAATGCAGGTTGATTTTTGGTAAATTTTTTAGTCCGATTGGATATTGTCTAGTTGCATACAGTGAATTGGTAGAAGGACCAGCGTGCAACTACAGAAGAGCAGTGATGCATCAGCTTCTCAACTGCAGAAAAAGTAAGGACTTGTAAGGAAGCAGCAAAAGTGGTACGTCTACAATGTTAGGCCTTCATGGAAAGTGGTGACACCGTTTATAAGATTATCTTTGGCATATATAATATCTCCGCTGATATGTATTGCATCTTTAAGGTGCTAGACTGCTAGCATTGGGGTGGAAGCATTGTGGTAAGTTGGTAACATGTAAACTGAAGCACATGCATATAAACCAACCACTCTTAAGTCAAAATATCTAAATTAAAATTTAATAATCTTTTTTTTTTTGGGGGGGGGGGGGGGGGGGGAATTATAAGCTATTTACTATTTTATAAATGATCCAAGTCAAGTAAGATTTTTCATATAATTGTTTGTTACACATGATAAAAGTTGGAGGTTTTTTTTTTTTTTTCCTTTTCCAGAAATAAGTATGATATTCCATCATAATAGGTTGGAGTTAAAAGTATGATATAAGTAGTAAACACTTCCAAAGGATGCCTCTGCTGCTATTTGAGTTCATTACAATGGAGTTCAGTACTACGAGAAAAATCTATTGGCATTTATCATACTTGAGCAACCAGAGGTCTTCCGCTCATTGTTTCTTTACTAAAATCCAGTTTAAGCCTGGAAATAACTAGAGCAGTACAGAACAAGATAGAACGTGTATTGCAAACTTCTGAAACTCCAGGGAATTTAAACCTGGAAAAAATTATAAGCAAAGGCAACTAGGTAGACGTCAAAATCTACATCATAATAAGAAGGCAAAGAGAGGGTAAGATTTGAAAAGAGAAACTGTGCGGACATAATGCACTCTGTGCAATATCTGGTTCTTCTTTACTTTATCTACTGACACAGTTGAGGGTTTAAACTGCCTACATATAGCCAGTAATCTGCAACCTGCAGTGTCTACCAATATCTAGTACACTAATCGAAAAAGAGACACCAATTAATTGCAAGTGCACCCAGCCCGAAAAAGTATGCATCTTCCCCCAAGTTTAAGATCTTTCCATTCTTACAAATATGATTATCCCAATGAAACTAAAAATCGCACCAATTCCCAACTCCAATACTTGCAATCCTCTGCTTATTTGAAAAATGAAACTTTTGATAAGCAACACTGCACTTTGAAGTTCGTTGGCAGCAATTAAAAAAAAGAAGGGAAAAAAAAAGTGGCGGCGTCAAGATAGACTTAGATTACTGTGTGCAATAGGACAGCACAACCTAGGTATTGCTTATGATTATGATGGGTTTAGACGATAACCCACCACCCCACAAAGTGACTTTGCATTGTATTTAGGTGCATGTTGGTTTCAAAGTGACTCTAAGGAGCGAAGTGAGTTATAGACTTATAGGACATCTTTCAAGGGGCACCACAGTAAATAAGCACATAAATTTTGATAGCTAGAAAAGGTAAAGAAAGTTTTGGGATTGTAATCCCAGAGAAATACGGAAAGTATTATTTCATTTTTAGAGATACAGTAAAAAATTTATTAAAGAAAGAACTCTTTAAAATTTTATAGAACATTGAACCTACAGTACTAGCAAATGGACTCCTAACAATTACTATAAATTCTCAGACTGACTCATGACATGTATTATTTTAAATTAAATGTCTCCTAAATAGGCCTTATTATATTTAGGGCCATGGGCTTACTGGTGATCATCCAAAGAGGATCGCTTAACAATTCATCTAATGAAGAGTTGTGTCAAAATATGAAAATTTATCATTCACGCATCTATTCAACAACAAAACTATAGTAACTCCTAGTCAAAAATCACAGTACTTACTTGTAGAGGAAGTCTTCAGATAAAGCAGAAGCTTCTTCTCTGTGGCCATCTCTATCTATTTGAAGGATTTCAAGCTGTTGATCAACGGCTGCAGGTAGTAGATGTGGATGATGTTTGCAATATTTGAGCCAAAAGCTGGCCGATGGGGGATTCAAAATGAAGAGGAGCAACTGGCACTGAATTATCACTTGAATCTTCTGATGCTCTCATAACCATCCCTCTTCCTCGGCACTTACGCAGTCTATTTCCCAGAATTGGGATGCAAAATGACTAGAAAAGGATAAAAAATGTTAAATTAAAGTGCCAAGCATTCAAAAGCGGGGCTACCATGGATATGCAAGTGCAATAGGTCATACCGCAGAACTATCAATACATTTCCAGTACATTACACAGACATATTGACGTGAACGAAGAAAAAAAAGAAAGTCAATTTTTCTAGGAATTGACATATATAATTAAAATGGATATAAGAAAATGAAAAAGGAAGCAATAGAAATACCATGAGGCCAACTATTCTATATGGGACATGATAAACCATATATAAGGGGAGAAGGACCATTTTTCTTAAATTTTCTTTTAACACAAAAATTACCCTTTGTTAGTCTAACACTAACAAAAATCATTTGACATAAGAAGGATAGAGCAACTACTAAACAACATAAAGCAAATTTTAAAAATAAAAAGAAGAAGGCTGAAACCGAAACATTCATGTCTATCCTTAGCAACTGGGCAGTTGACACTTGATAGCAGTTTTACCCACTCCCTACACATCTCTCATTCATCTCACATTTTCATCTTCTGTTCTTTCTCTTCTAGCGTTGGCAATGAATCTTTCTGCATTCTAATTTCGGGTTTTTAATGCAAGGATGTAAATTTAGCTCTCTTCATCAATAACTCCTTTGTGATAAAATATATAGATTTATCGGTACATCCTAACCAGAATATGTGTTTTCAAGAATATAACAGCACTTTCCAATAAGTATATATGTACTTACTAGAACAGCACTTTTTTAGTAATAGGTTTTATTATTGTTTTCTATCGCCCATGTGAATCATTGGGCCCTTGATTGACCAAGTGGCTATCTGTTGTACTATCTTTGATGTTTTCAATAAAACATCTCATCCAAC
Source organism: Prinsepia uniflora (assembly GCA_032719365.1). NCBI lineage: Eukaryota > Viridiplantae > Streptophyta > Magnoliopsida > Rosales > Rosaceae > Prinsepia > Prinsepia uniflora. The sequence goes on from CM064873.1 coordinate 71,318,304, forward strand.
CCAAAAAAAAAAAAAAAATTCTAAAAGCCAAACTGAATGCGAAACCCTAGAGTCCTAGACAGGTTAATGGCACCAAACAATGTATATCGCTTTAAAACGTGCGTGTCTAATGTACTGAATTTGAACGGTGCAATTCAAAGAAAGAAAAATAGTTACCAATAAATAATCAAAGCAATATATTTTACCAATATATAATCAAAGAAATATATATTTACCAAATCTCTTGTTATTTTCTCTCATCCAAACACACCCCAGTGAAGAGTTAACTTTTATCTATTCCAAGAAAGAAAAATGGATACGTTCTTAAGAAAATAAAAGTTAAAAAATGTTCTCAGGTAAAGAAAAATTAAATTTGGGAAATAGTAACTTTCCGATGAACGAAATGGAGAGTCACAAATGGCTCTCACTCTCAGATCCTCAATTGAAGAAAATTTAAGTTTTTTTCCCGCAATTTATGGAAACAAAGCAAGCAGAGAAGGCAAAAAGAAAGTATCTGATCTGGGTTATGTCCGTCCAATCTTTGCCCAAAGAAACGAAAGGGGAGCTTTGGAAAAACACAATATTCTAATTAAAATCCTCAAAAATACTTTCAATTTCTCACACTTGCTTGACAATCGCAATGAAACGCTTGATAAAGGAAACTCATTTAAAAAAGAAGGCAAAAGCAAAATATGATGAGTGGACGACAGTTTACCCTGAGAAAAGCACCACCAAGAAATAACTTGGAATTAGGGAGTGCATGTGAATGGGTGTGGGTGGGTATGGGTGTGGGCCTGGGCGTGCAGATATCCGATTCCGCAACCTAATACCACCGCCGGGAATTACCAGCGGAACGTCGCTAGTAACACCTGCAACCTGCATTCTGGAACCTTATTCCCGCCGGAGAGGGACGTCTGATATGTTTTTTTTTTGGCAAGAGATGTGTGGAAATTATTATTGCATACTCCCAAGTTTTGGGGTGTTTTCGTTTAGAATTTTGTTGGAATTTTTTGTTTTTGTGTGAAAGAAATGTTGTATTTTTAAAAAGATTTGCAGTACATAGACAAGATATTTGATATAATATTGATGTCGTGTTGAATTAACTAGGCCTGGACATATTGTCCCGAAAAACTGAAACCGTCCTGTTCCGTATCATACCAAACCGAAAAAAAAAATCAAATAGTAAAATCGAATGAATGATCGGTACGGTACCGAAACCGTACCGGTTGAAACTGGTACAGGACCGATTCTAGTGTTGGAGAATACCGTACCGAATCGGAACCGAACCGGTTTAAATTTGTTAATTAATTAAATAATTAAATTAAATATAAAAATATAAAAAAAAAAATAAAAACTGTAAAAATAATAAATAAAAAAAACTGTAAAAATAAAAATAATTAAACAAGTAAAAACCTAGTTAACTTCATCAGTCATCACTTCATCACTTTCTGTTCTACGCAGCCATTGCACACAAAAGAGAACGAAGAAAAACTAAAAACCCATCGCCCATCTCTCCGTACGCCGCTGCTTTCCCATCACTCCTCGTCGCTGCTCTCTCTCCGGTGTCCTCTCCTTGATGGCTGAGGTAAGACTCTGAATCTGAATCAACTTGGATGCTATATCTATATTTTGGGGTGACAATTAGAAATGGTTTCTCGATGATCACTTGCTCCACCACTATTCATCCACCTTATAATCCACCTACAAATATGTTTAAATTTGGATTTGGAGATTTATTGAAGAGAATGATGAGTGGGTATTGAGCTCTATCTATGGTTGCGTGTATATATATATATACGTCCCTCACTGTTTCGGTTTCCTCATCATCTCATCATCATGAGTAACAGGCCAACTTAGAGTATCAGACTCAGAAAAACAAAATTGAACCCAAATTAAACCCTACTGTTGCGAGCTCGAAGTTGAACTCGGAGACTCACGCACTCGAACTCGAAATCGCACTCTCCTCCTTCGCGGCTGCAATTGTAGTGTCAATGTCCTATCAGATTCTCAAATATCAGGTAATAAACTTGAGTCCCCCTTGGTCTCTCTGAAATTCTGGAGCCGTACGCCTCGATTGGAGATGGAGTCGAAACGATGGACTCTATTTCATACTCTCTTCATCTTTAGTTTCCATCTTCAGTTTTGGCCCTCAATCTTGGACTTCCTTCTCTATCTTTTACTCTCTGATTCGTGGCTGGTGATGCCGTGATGGTCTCTTTGAGGCTGGAGACGGAATAAGAGAGGTTGGTGTGGTCTCTCTCATTTGGGGAAAGCTAGAAATAAAATAAAAAAAGAATACTGAAGATAAAGATAACAAATAGTATAAAATTTAAATAGTAAATACTAAATGGAGGTTACTGAAGATGGGTTACCAAACATATTTAGTTGGACTTGGGACTTGTACGGGTTACCAAGGTTCATGGCATATTTCTTTTTATATTCATTCTGTAAAACATATGATTTTGTCCCTGTACTAATCAATAATTTGTTTCTTGTTTATGAATCAATAGTATCTCTGATTACCATTTTTTTTAATCATAACCATTACAATAAAAGGCCATTCATGTAATGTGTTAGCTATGTCGTTACCTAATTAGTTATTGAGAGACCTATTCCAAAAATAATACCAATACATTAGAGTGATGCAATTATTTGGACAATGATAGGAAGCTTTCCTAAAGACTTAATAGGCAATGTGAATTAACAAGTAATGAAAATTTGTCACAAACTAATTAAGGTTTTGGGATTAACATTGCTCTTTCCTTCTCTCTTTTGTTTTTCCATATTCTAACTTCCAGCTCCACCTAAATATATAGCCACTCTACCATATATTCTTGAGTAGTTTTGCCTCAAAACCGAAACCGTACCGAACACAATTGGTACGGTATGGTACGGTACCAATTTTATATTTTGATAAACCGTACCATACCAAACCGGTTAAAATTATTTGGTACGGTTCCAGTATTACCTCTATACCGAACCATACCGAACCACGCTCAGGCCTAGTATTAACAATACATATTTTCTTCGGTGAAACTCTGGTCAGTAGTTAACGATTAATCAACTGTTAGTCCTACTAGTTAACTAACGAAATATTCAAAGAATACATGGAATATTTTAGGAATATTCTAAAGAATATTTTTGCATATGTGTGGCGCGTGTGACGCGTATGTGTGGAGCGTGGGGGCGCATGGTCATGTGTAGGTGGGCGTGGCCAGTGCGTGAGAGCTCCAGTCATCGCATTGCAGTTTGTGAGAGTTCTAAAAGGCGCGTGACGGTGCGTAAGGCGATTTTTCGACCTCCACTGTCGCCAACTCTAAATCATGGGTGAGATCGTTCAACTCATGTGACTTTAACTTTCGAGAGGCATAAGCAATAACTCTCCCATGTTGCATCAGCACACAACCCAAATCTTGCAATGATGCATCGTTGTACACCCCCAAACTCCCCACTGTTATCTAGAAGGGCTAGAACTGGCGCAGTAGTCAACCGTCTCTTCAATTGCTGGAAACTCTGTTCACAACATTCATACCAAACGAACTTAACCCCTTTCTCGGTCAAATGGGTTAATGAAGCTGTTATGGTAGAGAAACCCTCTACAAACCGCCTGTAGTAACCTGCCAACCCCACAAAACTCCGAACCTCAGTTACTGTATTCGGTCTCTCCCGGTCGGTTACACCTTCTGTCTTCTATGGGTCCACACTAATCCCCTCTAAGATCACATGGCCCAAAAAGCCAATGCTATTCAACCAAAACTGACACTTGCTCAACTTAGCAAACAACTGGTTCCTCCTCAACATGTTCAATAATAACCTCAGATGTTTCTCGTGCGCTTTGGCGCACCTTGAGTAAACCAGGATGTCGTCAATGAACACAATCACAAACCAATCCAGGTATGACCTAAACACCCCGTTCATCAAATCCATGAATGCAACTGGTGTATTCGTCAATCCAAATGGCATTACCAAGAACTCATAATGACCATACCTCGTTCGAAAAGTAGTATTCGGAACGTCCTCCTTAGCAATCCTCAGCTGATGGTATCCCGATTGAAGATCAATTTTTGAAAAGTACTTAGCCTCTCTCAACTGATCAAACAAGTCATCTATCTTGGGCAATGGATACGTATTCCTCACTGTTACCTTGTTTAGTTGCCGGTAATCAATGCACAATCGTAAGCTACCATCATTTTTCCTTACAAACAACACCGGAGCTCCCTACGGTGAAGCACTCGATTGGATGAATCCCAGATCCACCAACTCCTATAAATGAACCTTCATTTCTCTCAACTCAGCTGGTGCCATACGATACGATGCCTGAGATATCGGGCGTGACCTTGGAAGTAGCTCAATCGTGAACTCAATCTCTCGGTGTGGTGGTAATCCTGGTAAATCCTTTAGGAAGACGTTTGGAAATTCCTGCACCACTGGTATGTTCTCTGTCAGGACCCACCCCAGTTTCACCCCGAAACCCGAGGTAAATCCTGCTCCCGTCTGACTCCCCGACGCAACATTCAAATAAAACTCACTCAAACCCAGTCAGACGCAGGAGTAATGAAACCAAAATATCCCGAAGTTATAGTTTACAGAGTATGGTACGAAATCCAAGGAAATAAAAACCGATAATATTTACACGCACGCGGAAAACTTAAACCACTCAGGGATCTCTCTCGTCACTTCTATGCCTCGGACCCTGCCTCGACGATAAGACCCCGCGCTAGCTCCACAACCTGGAGGGCAAGTTAAAAACAAAAGGTGTGAGTGGACCATAATAAAAGAAAGGTTCTAAAACCACTTATAAAAAAAAACGAGTTTAACCCTCCGTTTTGAAACCACATGCATAACCAACAGTTATGAACACAGTTATAAATCAATTCTCATAAAACATCATAAGAAACAGAAACACTATAAAATAGTTATAGAAACATAGCATGAGTATCAGAAACCGTATCATAAACCACAAAGCTCAAATCATCATTTCCCGATCAAACCTGCTGGACCTATCCTAGTCTTTAAACTCCCGAGTCTTTAAACTCAATCCAGGCCTTAATCATATCCGAGTCTTTAAACTCCCGAGTCTTTAAACTCAAGGCCTACGGGGGAAAATCAATATATCTGAGTCTTTAAAATCCCGAGTCTTTAAACTCAATCCGGGTCTTTAAACCCAATCCGGGCCCGTCCCCCGTCAAACATAGTCCGGGTCTTTAAACCCAATAACCAGATCCAGCAAATCCAATCAAAACCATTTGAAAACCTTTTCTCAATCCCTATCTAAACCCGAGTCCGAAATCACTGCCCCGAAGCCATTCCGGCTTCCAGTACCGTCATTTCGAACCCAAATCCGGAATTCCACGTTTCAACTTCAGACCAATTCTCGAAATCCGTTTTTAAAACCGAAAACCTTGATCATCGAAATCACGTTCCCAAAATCCATTTATAATCATTGAAAACCATTTATCATTTGGAATCCCAAAACCATAGCGTCCATATTCCGAAACCAAACATTTCTCGTAAAACGTGCTAAAAACCGAACTTCCTCGAAAAGCGTGCAACAATGTAAAACCAACCAAAACATATTCGATAAACATAGAATTATGATTAAAACCATAAAACAAGTATAGAAACAGTTATGCATGCTCGAGTTTAGAGAAGGGGTCCACTCACAGTACTGAACCCTACTCGCGTCCTGAACGTCCTGCACGTTCCTCGGCTTCCTCGGGAAATCCCGATCCTGTCAATCACCATCAAAATACATCACTAATACGTCTACGAAAGTTCACCTAAATTTCCTCAAAATTCCTCGAATCGAAAACGTAAAACCCGGGACCCTAAACCTTCACCCTCGCGGAACTAACTTCAAACGACTTCCGAACAACCCGAAACCACTTCTATTGAACTCAACATAACTTCTAGACCAAAAACCATGTTGACCACTTTCCCATCCGCTGCCGCACGCGCCCCCACGTGCCGCCCAAAGTGGCTGCGCGTGGTCCTCACGCGCTGCTACAGTGCATCCCCAACCTCGAACAAACCCGGTTCAGCACAGTGGCCTGCAACTCAGACCGGCGAGAACCAATCTCCGCCGTCCGGCCACCATTCCACCTCATTTCTTCTCCCTCAGCATCGTCCAATCCTACCCTATCTATTCCCCAGATCCTCAGACCTCTACATAGTCCCATCATCGTCGATTCAAGCTCGAACCAGACGGCCCTATAACCCCTGTTCCACGTCCGATCTCCCCCCGTCACGGTGACTGTCCCAGACTCTTCCTAAGACCTCACTGCATCTAAACCAACCCTCCTAGACCTTCGACTCAGCCCCAATCTCGACGACTCGCCGTTTGAATTTCACGGCCGAAACAGAGGACACAGAGCACATCCGTCGTGCCATCCTCCGCCGTATACCTCCCGTCACGGCTACACAACCACTAGACTCCCAGACCTCAACTGAGTCCCCTAGACCTGCCTATGACCTTCGATTCAACCCCTAGACTCACAACTCGCAGTTCAAAACTCGACGGGAAAACAGGGCACAAACACGAAGATTTAGACTTACCTGCAACCGTCCGCAACTGTGCTCGCCGCCGTGTTCCCTGGAGTCCACAGAGCCGCCTCAGCCTTCTCTCGAGTTCCCCTGCACCGTACACGGCCGCCACCGCCACGATTTCTCACAACTCTCTGCTTGCCTTCTTGTTTCCCCCTTTGAGCTTCCCGTGGTTCACAACTCACACACACACACACACACACCCGCTGCACCTCTCAACAACCTCACCAGCTTTCCTTCGATCTCTCGTTCCTCACGCACTCACCAGGACTCATCAACAGCCACGATCAATCCTCAATTTTTCCTCACAAGCTTCCTCTGTTTTCTGTTTCACTCTGCGAACAAGCAAGAACATAGGCACGGCTGCACCCCAATTATTTGGGCCGTGTATGCACAGGATTCTCCCAGAACCCTCTACACACCTGCCACATGTCACCAATCTCTCAACTCCACTCCCACCTGGTTCAATCTCAGCCTTCCATCTTCTTCTCTCTGCACAAATCCCAATGTGCAGAAAGACCAAATTACCCTTCTTTTTATCTCATATTTACGGTTTTGCCACTACCTTTCTAGACCCGTAACTCACTCATCGTAAGTCCGATGAATACGTGCCGCCTGTCATCGAACTCAGGACGACGAGATCTACCTAACCATCCTCGGTCAACGTACCAAAACCCGATTATACAAAAAGTCAACTATTCCCCCTATTTTAACAAAATTACGGTTATGCCCTTAACCTTCCGAACATCACAACTTCCTCCTCAGATGTCGGAATCGAACGTACCACATATCTACGGGTTCGTGACGTCCTAACTTACGTCCTGGTCACTGGTAAATACCCAATTGACCACCGGAACGAAAAGTCAATGTATTTGCCCGAACCAGGGGCAAAATCGTCATTCTAGGCTCATGGACCTATCGGGACCACCTAACCGCCGATTAACCTCACTAATCACACCTTAATCAGTCTACTAATCTCGGCTCTCGGGACGGGTTGTTACATTCTCTACCCTCAATAGGGTATCATGTGTATCCACCATGTGAACCAAGTAACCTTGACAACCCTTCCTCGGTAGCTTGTTAGCAGTAAGAGCCAAAATCACTCCAGGTGGCGAAACTCTCTGATCTCCCTAGATACTCACTTCAGGTAGATCCGGATTCTAGAGGATCACCCTTTTAGCGTAGAAGCCAATAATAGTACGATGTTTCGACAGCCACTCCATTCCAAGTATGACATCAAAGTCATGCAAATCCAAAAGTATCAAATCAACAACAAAGTCCACCTTTCCTACCCTCACAGGGCAATCTTTCAACACTTGGTTCACTACATAAACGTCCCCAGTCGGTGTACCCACACCCATATCACACTCAAGTGCAGACACCTATCTATCCAACAAACAAGTACAACTCCGTGAAATGAAAAAATGTGTGGCTCAAGGGTCCATCAAAACACGTACAACAACGAACCGTCGACTCACCTCTCTATCTATAAAAGTCCTTCCCCATATGAGAGCAGAAACTCCAGGATGAGTATGCCCTGGATTCCCGGATTCATTCTCGTCCTGATTCATTCTTGTACCTGTCTGGTAACTGCAAACACTTGGGCCTCTGGTATCGACGACCAACCACGCCCTCGTGATCCTCAGTAATGACCCCTAGCTCCTTCATGAGCTCTGCCACCAGTAGCATCCTAAGTCGTGGTTGCGTTCGGTCCTCGTCCTGATGTACCCTGACCAACTCCACTGCCACTAGACAACAACGGGCACTCCCTCGCAAAGTGTACAGGCTCTCTACACGCAAAGAAAGCCAACGTCCTAGGCCTATCCGTATATCCCACTGATATACCACTAGCGTGAGCAGTCTGCTGTGACCTGAAACCAAACCTCTGAGGATTCCCGTACCTGCCGAACCATCCTTTACATGAAGATGACGAAGCTCCTCGGTAATGGCCTTCCTTCGAACCCCTCTGGCTCGAAGGTCCAAGGTGCAAACGCTCCCAGCGTCGTCAATCTCCAGAAATTTACTGTCGAGCTCGTAGACTAGCCTCCACCCTCACAGCTGCATCAGTCAACTCTCTTAGAGTAGTATAAGACCTTGTCGTCACTATGGCACAAATCTCCCCTCCCAATCTCATCTCAAAGCGACGACACTTGTCAGCCTCAGTACTCACGAACGTAGAAGCAAAGCGGGACAACGTCTGAAAATTCTACTCGTACTCTGCCACCGTCTTACTCTCCTACTGGAGCTGCAGAAACTCATACTCTCTAGCATTCTGAAAAGAACGTGGGTAGTACTGATCCAAGAACCGCTCACTGAAGACCTCCCAAGTCACTATACCGACAGTCCAGCCTGACATTTCCAGTGTATGCCACCACTGGTAAGCTCCACCATCCAACAAAAATGTGGCCAACAAAACTCGCTCCTCTAGGGGACATCGCATCACTGCGAAGATCCGCTCCATCTGAGTGATCCACTAGTGAGCTTCCTCGGGGTCTACTCCCCTATTGAACATAGTACCTCACAACTGTTGGGCTCTCTCGATACTGGCACTCTCCAAGTCTCTAACTAACTCATCCTCAATCTGTGCACGAGGCTCCCATCTCGGAGGCATATTCAACTGCTAAGAGGCATATATTAATATGACATATGAAACTTCAATGTACAAAGTACAGATCGCATCCTAATGCTCTAATACCAAGATGACATGACCCATCCCGATCCCCCGGGGACCACCCTGGGATGTGCTCTATTCCCGTCTGACAATTACACTAGAGTGCCGAAAATACCCTTATCGGGTTTAAAAGTAAACAAGTTTAAGTTCTATATTTGATATGTAACAACCCGTACCTTCGGGAAGGGTAAAAATGTAATTTTGTAAAAGTTTTGTAGAAAAGGACGATTTTGCCCTTGTGAATAGTAGACCAAAAGTTGACTTTTTTACTTACCGCTTGGATGAGTGTTAGCCCTTGACCGTGACGTAGTTTAGGACGTCACGAGTCCGTAGACAGGTGGCAGGTTCGATTCGGACAAACGGAGGAAAAGTTATGATGTTCGGAAGATTGAGGGCGCTATCGTAAATTTGATTAAATGAGGAAAATGTTGACTTTTTGGTGGACTTGTGATTTTCACGTAGACCGAGGACCGTTAGATAGGTCTCGACGTCCTGAGTACAACGACAGGCGGCATGCTGTCATCGGACGTCGGACGGAATATTTACGGGTCTGGAAAGTACGAGGGTAAATGGTAATTTGTGCTTGAGGGGTATTTTAGTATTTTTCCTCAGCCCAATCAGATAAGGGCATGTGGCAGGGATATTTTGTGCTGACCAAGGAATGATGGACACGTGCAAGGGACTGGATGGTTCCAGGGGTTACTAAAGTGTGCACGGCCACACTTTGCACGTTTTCAAACCGTGCTTGTTCGAACACACAGAGAAACAGAGGGGAGAAATTGGAGAGAGTTCGATCGATTCAGTGCAAGGGTGAGTGAAGAGTGAACTGAGAGAGTGACAGAGAGGTAAGGCGGAGCTGGTGATCGTGTTTTGGTGGAGGAATCGTGCCCGGAGACACGGTGGTGGTGCGGCGGAGTTCTGAGCAAAACAGGGGTGGTAGCTGTGCCGTGTGGTGGTTCAAACCAAGGTGGTAGGAGGCTCAGGTGACTGCAGGGAGTCCAACGAGCACCGTGGCACGCGGCGGTGCACACGGCGGAGCCTGAATCGAAAGGTAAGCCCACTTCCTCTGTTTTTCCCGTGAATTTCAAATTGAAAGTCGTGGAGTTGGGCTTAGAGTCGGGGGGTTGGAGGCCAGGGTGGGACTCCTGGAGGTCCCAGGCACCATTTGGTTGTGGTGCCGTGCCGGGGGAGGACCTGGGCGGCCGGCGGCCAAAACAGGGGCCACGGGCCATCTGTTTCGAAGCCGTGTGTAACGACCCGTCCCAAATTCCTAGATTAGATTAGTGACTAATCACTATTAATGAGGTTAATCGGTGATTAGTAGAGTGAAATCGGACGAACGGTGCGAAATGACCGTTTTGCCCCTGATCGTGGCAAAACGTTGACTTTTCAATCGGACGGTCAAATGGACTTTGACCGATGACAGTGACGTATTTCTTGACGTCACGAGTTCATAGACAGGTGACACGTTCAATTCCGACGTTCGAGGAAGAAGTTATGACGTGCGGAAGTTTAGGGGCATTTTGGTAATTTTAGTTAAAAGGGGCCAAATAGTTGACTTTTTGACCGGGATGTCCGATGGCCGAGGGCTGAAGACCATTACGTAGATAAGGACGATACGAATCCATAGGCAGGCGGCACACTGAAATCGGACTTCGAACGGGAGAGTTATGGGTCACGGAAGTTCGATTTCACTATGCACGAACTTCGAGACGGCGACGATTTGGCGAAATCTAATTTGGGCAGATATTTTGGTGGGTCCCATGGATGAGTGACAAGTGTCACTCATCCTATTGGCTACCTCCCCCAAATTGTGGATCTAATAATAAAATAATATTATTTAATTAATTTTTTAATCAAATCTTAACAACCATTAATCCTAACCATCCATTACCAATTAACCTTTAAATCCACACCCTCCATCCCATCTCCCTTCTCTCATCAGCCATCATCCTCATCTTTGTCCATCCTCACAACCCGAAACCCCATAACCCCATTTTCTTCATTTTCTTTCAAAAACCGAAACACACACACCACCACCATTCATTGCTTGGGTGTGACCGTGAGTGAGTGGAGGGAAGGACAGAGAGGATGGGACGGCGAGTCACGGCGACGGACGACGGAGGACACGGCGGAGGAGCCGAACCCATGAGGGAACCCAGGAGATGACTAGGATTGGTTTCGAGGTGTTGGACGGCCTGGAACAGCCGTGAACGGCAGGAGAAGTCACGGCCGCCATGGCTGGATTGAAGGTACGGGTTTTCGATGTTTTTTTCTTCCGTTTTAAGTCATAGGACTATAGGTTAGGTTGAGACGAAGAGAATGGGACAAACGGGAATGGTTTTGGTGGCCGGACGGCGGAGAACCGGCCGGGTCAAGCCGCGGGTCACGGCGACCCGATTACTGGTATTCGGGTCGACCCACGGGAGGACATAGATGACAGGTGACGTCATCATGCTGACGTCATCATGTCAGGGATGACGTCAGCATTGTCAGATCTGACAATGTCAGCTGACATGTTAGAAAATGGGCCAATAGGAGTGCGACACGTGTCACATGTCAGTGCACAGTCAGTACTGACATGTTAGTGACTTGGCCCAATTAGGGGCTGACACGTGTCACTGACGTGGACCAGTGCCGTGATGACACGTGGCACATGTCAGACGGCCACGTGGCACTGACATAGCAGTGACCTAGACCAATGGGAGCTTGACACGTGGCACCTGTCAAAGTCTGACATGTCAGACCTGACAGCTGTCAGATGACGTCAGCATGACATCATGCTGACGTCAGCAGGTACTGTAGCTGGCGCGTGAAGCCCACGCGCAGCCACTTCAGGCGGCGCGTGTGGGCGCGTGGGGGAGAATTTGGGGATGTGTTCAACATGTGAATTCTTCTATTCGATGTAACGAACATTTTGGGACTGGTTTCGTGTCAATCGGACACCGCCTCGATATGTTTCGGGGCATCGGAAGGTTTAGGATCGACTTTAAAAATAGTTAGAAAATCGGGAAAATTACGGGGCTTTGGTAGGAGGTTAATTAAGTAGTTAGTAACCTTCTATTAAAATTTGGACAGGTTTGGGAGTCCCGGTGACGGTGATCGGCTCTGGGAGCCGTATGGCACGCAAATCGAGGCGGCAGCTCGGACGGTCCGTGAGTGGACCTTGTTTTCTAAATTGGTGCATGCATAAATGTTATTATATGTTTTAATTGCTTGTTTGATGATGCCATGGGTGCATTTGTATGTGGTTATTAAGTAGTTAGTAACCTTCTATTAAAATTTGGACAGGTTTGGGAGTCCCGGTGACGGTGATCGACTCTGGGAGCCGTATGGCACGCAAATCGAGGCGGCAGCTCGGACGGTCCGTGAGTGGACCTTGTTTTCTAAATTGGTGCATGCATAAATGTTATTATATGTTTTAATTGCTTGTTTGATGATGCCATGGGTGCATTTGTATGTGGTTACGTATAAGCACGTATTTCGAGGTTTCGGCCTTATACGGTGCTTATACGGGTATGTATTTCTTTATTGATTTAAATGAACTGGATTTGGATTTCAAAAGGATAAACTCGGTTATGAGACCCATTTGGTTTTTTCTCGGGCATATGACCTCAGATTTCGGGCACGGTGCCCAGCTGATGTCCTATGTTCGGGCACGAGACCCAGTCACTTTACGGTTTTGATTTCAGGTCAGGGAACCTTAAATGGATTCCCAGGTTCATGACGGTTTATGGGAACCGGCATGAACCCTTGTTATGGTATCGTGGTTCATGACGGTTTATGGGAACCGGCATGAACCCTTGTTGGTTATTACGGTACATGACGGTTTATGGGAACCGGCATGTTACCTTGGTTATGGATATTATGGATCATGACGGTTCAGGGGAACCGGTCATGAATGTTTATGTTATGTATATATATTCATCTACCTTCCTTTACATGTTCTACTATCTCCTCCGGGGAGGGTCGTTGGCCTGGGTGGACCCCGGAGTAGTCACGGAGCACCGACTGAGTGGAGTCACCCCCCAGTTGGGTTCCTTACTCTCAGGAAGGCCATGGTTACTATTACCTCGGGTAGGGTCAGTGGTCTGCGGACATTGACCTTGACTTTGAGAAGACTCGGATTGAGACCTGGGTAGCACGCGCGTAGCTTTGGATACCGTGACAGGATTGGTTGTGTGACTTATATTGTCAAAACCCACCCCGATTTCACCCCAAAACCCGAGGTAAATCCTGCTCACGTCTGACACCCCAACCCAAAAACAGTCAGACGCAGGAGAAAGTACTCAATAAATCCCGAAGTCAAAGTTTTTACAGAGCATAGTACGAATTATAAAGAAATAAAAACCGATGATAATTACACACACGCGGAAAGACTTTGAAACACTCCGGAATCCCTCTCGTGACTTCTATGCCTCAGACGCTGCCTCGACGTCAAGACCCCGCGCTAGCTCCACAACCTGGAGGGCAATTTAAAACCAGAAAGTGTGAGTGGACCAAATTAAAAGAAGGTTCTAAAAACCATTTATCAGAAAACCGAGTTTGGCCCTCCGTTTTGAAACCACATACATAATCCAGTTATCAAAACAGTTAGGATTCAATATTCAGACAACATCATAAGAAACAGAAACACTATAAAACAGTTATAGAAATCAAAGCATAGGAATCATAAACCCGTGTCAGAAACCATGAACATCAAATCATCATTTTCCGATCAAACCTGCTGGACCTATCCGAGTCTTTAATGACAGGACCCATCCCAATCCCCCCGGGATTACCGTGGAATGTGCCCTGCTCCCGTCCAACAAGGGGTGTCAGACAAGGGATAACCACGAGTCACTGCCCAACGGGGCATCCAGAGTGCGCAAGGATCGATGGAGGAGGTGTGCAATGTCCCAGTCCCTGCTGCAATCGCATCCGTAATCAACCTGAAGGGCATTAAAACCAAAAGCTGTGAGTGGACAAAAACCAATAAATTTACCAAATACATTTATAAGACATTTATGCCCTCCAATAAAAACGTATGCATGCCACCAAAACCAGTAACCAAAACGTTTGCTCAACCGAGCCCTTAGGGCCTTAGCCCGAAAACCGTTAACCAAAAACCAAGTGTGGGAACTCAGCCCAAAACTGTGGAATATCACCACCATACATATAAAACCATGTGGGCCACCACCCACGACCATAAATGAACATCAATCCATAAATCCAAAACCATTTAGGGTACCTGACCCGACTTACCATTTCATAGCCAATAATCCATTTTTACCACATAACACATATCCAACCAATAAGCCATTTTATTCATTAATCCATATTTTACCATTACCATCACCAGCATCCCAGATGCTTAGCGTCCCAGACGCTAGACGTCCCTGACGTCATATCTCACGGTTTCATAAGCTACGCGTGCTGCCCGGGGTCTCTCCGGGTCCATATATCTGACATCCCTGATGTCTGACGTCCCTGACGTCAATCATAGCAATCCTGCTCCTGAGTCATCATACGGTCCGGCTGCCCCGTATAATGACCCCTCACAGGCAATGCACCGTGACTTCCCCAGTGTCCCAGACATCTGGAGGAGACCATCATATATCCTTGTGTCCAGATCGTATATGGAAAACAGTTTTATTAATCCTTTTATCACATTATTACCATTGGGCCCTGCCCGAAATTTCCATAAAACCACATAATTCCATTTAGGGTCCTTGACCCAAAATCACCATTATAAAATATAGGGTCCCTGACCCGAAATCACATTTATTATCCAACTGGACCTCATGCCCGATTTTATGAACCACTGGGCCCACGGCCCGATTTGTAAACCAACTGGGCCCGCAGCTCGACTTATAAACCCACTGGGTCCACGGCCCGAATTCGTAAATCAACGGGGCCCCTGGCCCGATAACATAACTCAAATGGGTCTCAGCCCGATTTTATACCAACTGGGCCCCGGGCCCGATTTCATTAACCAACTGGGCCCCCGGCCCGATTCTCAAATGGACTCCAAGTCCGAAATTTCCAACATAATTGGGCCTCAAGCCCGAGTTCATATTCCCAATTTCAAAACCATTTCATCATATTATATCCAAGTCATAATTATGGAAAAACCATGTAAAACCGGAAAACCTCGATTTACGTGCAAGCACGTAAATCGCCTCGAAATACGTGAAACCGTACAATTTACCAACAACCAAATCAACATCACACAATCACAACCATAATCCATATAAAACATTTAAGCATGCATAGAATTTATAAAACCAAAGTCCATTCACAGACCGTTTTAACCGTGTGCCTCGATACGCGTGCCACCGGCCCTCCCGGGCCACACCACTATCACCGGGACTCCCAATCCTATCCAAATCACATTAGAGGGTTACTAACCTCATCATTAACATCCTATCAAAGTCCCGTAATTTTCCCGAATTTTTACTTATTTTTAAACTTAATTTAAAACCTTCGGACATCCCGAACACTATCGAGACGGTGTCCGATCGACACGAAACCAATTCCAAAATATCCGTTACATTAAATAGGACAGAAGTCATGTTGACCTCACCTCGAGATCCGTGCCCACGCGCCGTCACGCGCCGCCGTGAGTGGCTGCGCGTGAAACTCACGCGCCTGCTACAGTGTCACCAGCCCAACCCGTTTGTCTGGTAAACGGGTCCAATTCACCCGCGACACAACCCGGTTCCAATCCTGTCAATTCGATCCTAATTCCTTCAATTGATCAATCCATTAGCTTCGTTTTAAGTCCAATTATAAGTCTGTAAACTCAATTACACAAATCCTTACCCAGATTCCCACGATTCGATGATGATCCACGAAGAACACCCGGTCACTGTTCAATCATGGGATTCCTTCAATCTCGATTGATTTCCCTAAATTGGTTCAACCAGAAGCATCAGTGGACCACGAGGAACAATTCCCCCACATCAATTTCGTCGTTTGATCAGTAAATGATCACGACTCAAGTATGAACACCGTCCACTGTGCAACCATGGAGTTTCATCGATCTCAGCCGGTTTCCTTCAATTGATGATCCCAGAAGCATCGTGGGATCATGATAGGCAGTTTCCCCACCTCAATTTCATCCAACGAAGCCTCCAATTCCACGACTCAGCTTCGAAATTCCTCCTCTGTCACCAAGCTCATTCAGAGTCAAAACGGCACCAATTCCCTTCGTTCTTTCGACGTTTCTGATCGTGGAATTCCCAGAAGGCTGAATGTAACCTCCAATTCGATCCTCACGGCCTTAGGATTTGATTTCGAATTTTCCCTCCCATAATCTAATTTTCGAATTTTCTGTCTCACCACCCACACTCAGTCCCAGTGTTTCCCGAAATGAATCCAGTCTCCCTAGCCTCTCAATTCCCTCAATTCTGCCGTGAGAAGGCAGCCAAATCCTCCAGCCCTCACACTCTCTGTTTTGAAATCGTCCACGGGTAAGAAAAACAAAGAATAAGGAAATGGGGGAAAAAGATGGAGAAGGAATGATGGTGTAGGAATGATTGTGTTTGGAGGGAAACAAGGATCAAAATTCAGGGGATGGGTGACACTTGTCACTCATCCAGGTGTGCATAGTCAACGGTCACTATTCACAATTATATTATTATTTTAATCCCGGCCTCGGTTCGTTAGTTCGTTTCCTTGACCATAACGTCGTCGTCGGATCTCCGATTTCGGCATGCCGCCTGTCGTTGGATTCGTATCGACGATACCTACGTAACGGTCCTTGGCCTTCGTCCATCGGACCTCCCGATCAAAAAGTCAACATTTGGCCCCTAACAAGCCAAATTACCAAAATACCCCTCAACTTCCGAACACCATAACTTCCTCTACGAATGTCGGAATCGAACGTGCCACCTGTCTATGAACTCGTGACGTCCCGAACTACGTCACGGTCATCGGTCAAAGTCCATTTGACCGCCCGAACAAAAAGTCAACATTTTGCCCACGACCAGGGGCAAAACGGTCATTTTGCACAATTTATCCGATTCCGCCCGACTAACCACCGTTCAACCTCACTAATCAAGATTAATCACTAAACTAATCCCGGAATTCGGGACGGGTCGTTACAACCTTCCCTCCTTAAGAAATTTCGTCCTCGAAATTCCAACCGCTCTAAACTCAACGTACTTCCCTCCTTAATAAGTTTCGCTCTCGAAACTTGATTACCCTGATTCCACAAACACCCCGTGGAAAGTGGAATCGACCACGCAACACGTGTACACCCGTACACCAACTACTTAGACAAAACTTGTCTACGCCCAAACGTACCACTAGTACTCAAAACGTAACGACTACATTCGACCCCGTCGAATGACTGAAACTACTTGTTTCGAATTTGACACCACTTGTCAAATCGACCCTCTCGTTAACGCAACAACTCGACGGTTCCTTTCCCACTCCCACTAGGAGTCAGCTGACCCCACTCAACGATCTATGTTGACACATCCTGACAAACTGTCACCACACAGTTGTTGTCAGTCGAAAACTGACACTAGACTCACTCGTGGCTACACATGCCACCAACATACTTAACTTAGTAAACAATTACCGACCTTTCACACGACCTGTGTGTAATTAAACACATCGGAATTACCGTGACCCATTGCATAGTAATGTCCGGTCCACAACCAATCCCATGGTATCGGAACCAATCCGACTACCAACACGCTCACCAACACACCTCGGGTATATCCCGTATACCGTAACTAGACATCACAAGTCTACAAGGTATTGTACCTCGACCCAAGTACGAAGTACACACATCTACCTAATAACCAGACTACAACCACCTAGGTCATAGCCGAACGTGTTCCAATAGTGGAGTACGTTTGCCCAATCCAGCATGAGACAAATCGAAACTCCACCCAACATCTAGTTCCAATTCCGAATCTGAATCCGCAATTTCGTAAGAAATCCCGGATCCAAGCCCAGACATCAAATTTTAATTCTTATCCAAATCCGAATCCGAAATCATTATTCCGTAAGCTAGCATTTGGAATAATCATTCCGTACCCAAATCCAGAAATATACTTTCAAGTTTCAAAATCGAATCCTGAATCGTCACCCAGAAATTCGATTCCAAATCCCGAAATCTCGTTCACATTTACCAAGACACACCAAAACCAAACCTATCGGTTACCCGTTCAATACACTTGATTGACTTCATAGGGAAGCCAATCCAACCTCCACACGTCTAAGGTTGACAAAATTCAACTACCTTGAAAACCTACTCACCCGAGTAGAATACCATACGGGCCCCACTTCGAAAAGAAGTTCAATCTCGTCATTTACGACTCACACACCCAAGTTCGTATCGATCCTTGTCATTCCACCTAGGAAAACCAAGGATGATCCAAAATGATGACGTCAAAACTCATCCTACGTGGATGCAACAAAACTCACTGCACTCGCCACGACATGTACCCCAACATCGTCTGCCACCAAGCAGAAAACGAAAAATCTCGTTTACCTAATTTCGAACACGTAGCTCCTCCTAATGACCTTGCAACACACAAGAGCTCACCAACCAATACACGCTCAACGTACTGGTAACTACAGTCGATGTCTGCCAGGGTAGAAAGCAAGAAGTCAACCCCAATGACTTCGGAATACCAATCACCAAAAACGAGCACCACACTCGTTCCCCAATCACAACTCTCTTCGACACTAAGGTTCCAGCCATGTTGGAAACAGATATGCTCCCAACAAGACGTCAAGTCTAACCACTAGACTTCCTACCTCCTCAATTCACTTGGACAACCCCGTGTCCACAATCAATCCGTTATTTTTCCGTTCGCACATCCCGACCTTTACAGGGTCAACACTCGGTTTTCCAAGTTCTCAATTACAAATTCCTACCTTTATACCACTAATGGTTTTCCTCGTCTTTTCCAGTTTTAATCATTTCCATGTACATTTTAGGGATATTTAAAAACATAAAATCGCACAAATTTTGGAGTTGCCAACAACTCCCCCAAATCCACAAATTATCATGACGTAGGGGACGTCATCCCAAGATTACTCAAGTCTCAATTATACCCTTTTTCATCCACTCCTTACTGGTTATCTCACCACTATTGGAACTTATCCCAACACAGCACAGTCTTATCTGGATCCCATCCAGTCCATCACTCAACCACTATCGAATCTCAAAGACCGAACATATGTCCATCATGACGGAGTCACACCCCGACTGGTGGCTCATCGTCAACACCATTACCGACACTAGCACCAGCGCTAGTACCAGCACCAACACTCTATCAACAACACTAGTATCAGCACACAGGCATCCATACTAGCATCAACACAAAAGTACCAACCCCGCAAACATCCATACTGCACACCGTGTGCGAATACGACAACCCTGGATCTCCGTTCATACGGAACGACGATCCCGTACCTCACGACTATGGGTACCACTATTCTGACAGTCCATATCAGGAAAATGAACGTTCCCTGAACGTCCCCTGATCCCCAAGTATTATGACCACACTGATTACCCTCGATAGCTAGTCATCTCCATATGACTTCCGACTAACTGTCATTGCTATCGAGATCCGCATCCACACATCACACCAATACCCGATCCAACACGGGATTCCATAATTTATCTCAGAACCGTATCCGTAAATCGAATCTCATAGTTCTGCCTAGACTCACCAGAGCCATCCACATGGTCATTCATGACCTCAGCCACTCGTCGCAGCACAAGTTCTTATCCATTAGCCACAATTAAGGTTTACCTTGTTAATACTAGGGTTCCACAATCACACCCTATGGTTCCCCCGAACCCAACCACTTTCCGTAATATAAAATTCACAACCTGACCGACCCCGCGGTCTAGACATCGAATAGACGTCAGATCCAATCCTACCATCCCATCAACGTGGGTTCCACCATTAGGTCATCGGCCAACTCCGATGAACCAACATCCCGCACACGAGAAACCACCACAAGGGTTCACATTTTTAAACCATTACTCACATGAGGTTCCCCGAACCTAGCTGCACCTAGCAGCACAACAATCCAATATCACATGACCGAACCGACGGTCCCACTATACCAGTTCACCACAATCAACCCCACTTGGGTCGAATCACATTAACGCACGGCGTATCGGGCCAATCGCACTCCATCCACTATCCAAACCCAAAAACTATCTATCAGGTTGATAAAGAATTGCAGCCCAATGAGACATCACACCCTCGACCTGCGCGCACAAATAGAGCAACCATGCTCTGATACCAAGTTGACAGGACCCATCCCAATCCCCCCGGGATTACCGTGGAATGTGCCCTGCTCCCGTCCAACAAGGGGTGTCAGACAAGGGATAACCACGAGCCACTGCCCAACGGGGCATCCAGAGTGCGCAAGGATCGATGGAGGAGGTGTGCAATGTCCCAGTCCCTGCTGCAATCGCATCTGTAATCAACCTGAAGGGCATTAAAACCAAAAGCTGTGAGTGGACAAAAACCAATAAATTTACCAAATACATTTATAAGACATTTATGCCCTCCAATAAAAACGTATGCATGCCACCAAAACCAGTAACCAAAACGTTTGCTCAACCGAGCCCTTAGGGCCTTAGCCCGAAAACCGTTAACCAAAAACCAAGTGTGGGAACTCAGCCCAAAACTGTGGAATATCACCACCATACATATTAAAACCATGTGGGCCACCACCCACGACCATAAATGAACATCAATCCATAAATAAAAAACCATTTAGGGTCCCTGACCCGACTTACCATTTCATAGCCAATAATCCATTTTTACCACATAACACATATCCAACCAATAAGCCATTTTATTCATTAATCCATATTTTACAATTACCATCACCAGCATCCCAGATGCTTAGCGTCCCAGACGCTAGACGTCCCTGACGTCATATCTCACGGTTTCATAAGCTACGCGTGCTGCCCGGGGTCTCTCCGGGTCCATATATCTGACATCCCTGATGTCTGACGTCCCTGACGTCAATCATAGCAATCCTGCTCTGAGTCATCATACGGTCCGGCTGCTCCGTATAATGACCCCTCGCAGGCAATGCACCGTGACTTCCCCAGTGTCCCAGACATCTGGAGGAGACCATCATATATCCTTGTGTCCAGATCGTATATGGAAAACAGTTTTATTAATCCTTTTATCACATTATTACCATTGGGCCCTGCCCGAAATTTCCATAAAACCACATAATTCCATTTAGGGTCCTTGACCCAAAATCACCATTATAAAATATAGGGTCCCTGACCCGAAATCACATTTATTATCCAACTGGGCCTCATGCCCGATTTTATGAACCACTGGGCCCACGGCCCGATTTGTAAACCAACTGGGCCCGCAGCTCGACTTATAAACCCACTGGGCCCACGGCCCGAATTCGTAAATCAACGGGGCCCCTGGCCCGATAACATAACTCAAATGGGTCTCAGCCCGATTTTATACCAACTGGGCCCCGGGCCCGATTTCATTAACCAACTGGGCCCCCGGCCCGATTCTCAAATGGACTCCAAGTCCGAAATTTCCAACATAATTGGGCCTCAAGCCCGAGTTCATATTCCCAATTTCAAAACCATTTCATCATATTATATCCAAGTCATAATTATGGAAAAACCATGTAAAATCGGAAAACCTCGATTTACGTGCAAGCACGTAAATCGCCTCGAAATACGTGAAACCGTACAATTTACCAACAACCAAATCAACATCACACAATCACAACCATAATCCATATAAAACATTTAAGCATGCATAGAATTTATAAAACCAAAGTCCACTCACAGACCGTTTTAACCGTGTGCCTCGATACGCGTGCCACCGGCCCTCCCGGGCCACACCACTATCACCGGGACTCCCAATCCTGTCCAAATCACATTAGAGGGTTACTAACCTCATCATTAACATCCTATCAAAGTCCCGTAATTTTCCCGAATTTTTACTTATTTTTAAACTTAATTTAAAACCTTCGGACATCCCGAACACTATCGAGACGGTGTCCGATCGACACGAAACCAATTCCAAAATATCCGTTACATTAAATAGGACAGAAGTCATGTTGACCTCACCTCGAGATCCATGCCCACGCGCCGTCACGTGCCGCCGTGAGTGGCTGCGCGTGAAACTCACGCGCCTGCTACAGTGTCACCAGCCCAACCCGTTTGTCTGGTAAACGGGTCCAATTCACCCGCGACACAACCCGGTTCCAATCCTGTCAATTCGATCCTAATTCCTTCAATTGATCAATCCATTAGCTTCGTTTTAAGTCCAATTATAAGTCTGTAAACTCAATTACACAAATCCTTACCCAGATTCCCACGATTCGATGATGATCCACGAAGAACACCCGGTCACTGTTCAATCATGGGATTCCTTCAATCTCGATTGATTTCCCTAAATTGGTTCAACCAGAAGCATCAGTGGACCACGAGGAACAATTCCCCCACATCAATTTCGTCGTTTGATCAGTAAATGATCACGACTCAAGTATGAACACCGTCCACTGTGCAACCATGGAGTTTCATCGATCTCAGCCGGTTTCCTTCAATTGATGATCCCAGAAGCATCGTGGGATCATGATAGGCAGTTTCCCCACCTCAATTTCATCCAACGAAGCCTCCAATTCCACGACTCAGCTTCGAAATTCCTCCTCTGTCACCAAGCTCGTTCAGAGTCAAAACGGCACCAATTCCCTTCGTTCTTTCGACGTTTCTGATCGTGGCATTCCCAGAAGGCTGAATGTAACCTCCAATTCGATCCTCACGGCCTTAGGATTTGATTTCGAATTTTCCCTCCCATAATCTAATTTTCGAATTTTCTGTCTCACCACCCACACTCAGTCCCAGTGTTTCCCGAAATGAATCCAGTCTCCCTAGCCTCTCAATTCCCTCAATTCTGCCGTGAGAAGGCAGCCAAATCCTCCAGCCCTCACACTCTCTGTTTTGAAATCGTCCACGAGTAAGAAAAACAAAGAATAAGGAAATGGGGGAAAAAGATGGAGAAGGAATGATGGTGTAGGAATGATTGTGTTTGGAGGGAAACAAGGATCAGAATTCAGGGGATGGGTGATACTTGTCACTCATCCAGGTGTGCATAGTCAACGGTCACTATTCACAATTATATTATTATTTTAATCCCGGCCTCGGTTCGTTAGTTCGTTTCCTTGACCATAACGTCGTCGTCGGATCTCCGATTTCGGCATGCCGCCTGTCGTTGGATTCGTATCGACGATACCTACGTAACGGTCCTTGGCCTTCGTCCATCGGACCTCCCGATCAAAAAGTCAACATTTGGCCCCTAACAAGCCAAATTACCAAAATACCCCTCAACTTCCGAACACCATAACTTCCTCTACGAATGTCGGAATCGAACGTGCCACCTGTCTATGAACTCGTGACGTCCCGAACTACGTCACGATCATCGGTCAAAGTCCATTTGACCGCCCGAACAAAAAGTCAACATTTTGCCCACGACCAGGGGCAAAACGGTCATTTTGCACAATTTATCCGATTCCGCCCGACTAACCACCGTTCAACCTCACTAATCAAGATTAATCACTAAACTAATCCCGGAATTCGGGACGGGTCGTTACATTTAAACTCCCGAGTCTTTAAACTCAATCCAGGCCTCAATAATATCCGAGTCTTTAAACTCCCGAGTCTTTAAACTCAATAGGCCTACGGGGGAAATATCAATATATCCGAGTCTTTAAACTCCCGAGTCTTTAAACTCAATCCGGGCCCGTCCCCCGTCAATCACAATATCCGGGTCTTTAAACCAAAGAACCAGATCCAGCAAATCCAATCAAAACCATTTGAAAACCATTTCCGTATTCACATCCAAACCTGAATCCGAAATCACCGGTCCGATGCACTTCCAGCATCCCGAACCGTCATTCCGAACCCAAATCCGGAATCCACTGTTCCACTTGAAAATCAAACCCCGTTTCTGAAATCCGTTTCTAAAACCGAAAACCTTGTTCATCGAAATCATGTTCCAAAATCCCTTATTAATCATTGAAAACCATTTAGTGGTTGAAATCCCAAAACCATGGCATCATAAACAGAAATCAAGCATTTCTCGTAAAACGTGTCAAATACCGTATTTTCTCGAAAAACGTGCACTGAGGTAAAATCCACAAAGCATCTCCGATAAACATAAAATCATAATTAAAACTATAAAACAATTATGGAAAAACAGTTATACATGTTCGAGTTTAAGGAAAGGGTCCACTCACAGTATCGAGCCCTCAATCGCGTCCCGAACGTCCAGCACGTTCCTCAGCTTCCTCAGGAAATCCCGATCCTGTCAATAACCACCAAATTACGTCACTAACTCGTTTACGAAGGTTCACCTAAATTCCCTTAAAAATCCCCGAATCCTAAACGTAATAAACCGGGACCCTAAGCTTCCACCCTCGCGGAACGGCTTCGATTCGACGTCCGATTAACCCGAAACAACCTCCAATAGACTCGTCACAACACCTAGACCAAAACCCTAGTTGACACTTTCCCCAAAGGCCGCCGCACGCACCCCCACGCGCCGCCCAAAGTGGCTGCACGTGGCCCTCACGCGCCTGCTACAGTGCACCTCCTACCTCGAGCAAACCCGGTTCAACACAGTAGCTTGCAACTTGAACCGGCGAGAACTAATCTCCGTCGTCCGGCCACCAAAACACCTTCTTTCTCCACCAACGACTTCGTCCAGACCTATTCTATCCATCCCCATCCTCCTTCGAACTCGACACGGCCCCTACACCGTAGACTCAAGCTCGAACCAGACGACCTGAACTCCCCTGTTTTTCTTCCCGGCCACCCAGGTAACCTCCCTTCACGGTGGCCATCCCAAACTCTTCCTAAGACCCTTCTAAACCTAACCCATCTCACCTTGACCGTCGACTCACCCCCCAAGTCCACGACTTCCCGTCTGAACTTCACGGCTAAAACAGGGTATACAGAGCACCCTCCGCCGTGCCAACCGCCACCGTACACCTCCCGTCACGGCAGCACAACCAGTGACGTCCTAGGACTCCCCTGAGTCCCCCAGACCACTCTATAAGTTTCGATTCAACCCCGTGACCCACGACTTCTGATTTGAACCCAAGCTACAAAACAGAGCACAGGAACAAGGATGAAGAATTTACCTGCCTCCCGTCACCGTCGTAAGCTCCGCTGGGGCTGGTGGACTCCTCGCACCCCTCACGACACCACCACGATCTCAGTTGCACCGTACACGGCCGCCACCGCCACCATTTCTCACAAACTCTCTAATTCCTCCCTGGTTTTCCCGCAGCTCTCCACTCCCTCACACACAGCCACCACACCGTCTAACTCTCTCTCAGCACCACCCCAACAACTCTCAACCTTCTTCTGATCACTCCTCACTCACCAGAACCCTTCAACAACCACGATCACCCCTCAATTTTTCCTCACAATCTCCCTCTGTTTCACTCTGGTTGAAGAACACGAACACACACACTTGCACGGGTGCACCCCAATTATTTGGGTCGTGCACACACGAGAACTCCCCAGAAGCCACTACACACCTGCCACATGTCACCATCCACTCCATACTCTCCCACATGGCTTAATCCCAGCCGTCCATTTGTCCCTCTCTCTGCACAATTTCCAGAGCACAAAAGACCAAACTGCCCCTCATTTTTACCCAATTTTACGATTTTGCCACTACCTTCCTAGACCCGTAACTCCCACATCGTAAGTCCGATGAATATGTGCCGCCTGTCATCGAACTCAGGACGACGAAATCTATCTAACCATCATAGGTCAACGTACCAAAACCCGATCGTCCAAAAAGTCAACTTTTCCCCCTATTTTGGCCAACTTACGGTTATGCCCTCGGCCTTCCGAACATCATAACTTCCTCCTCGGATGTCGGAATCGGGCGTACCACCTGCCTACGGATTCGTGACGTCCTAAACTACGTCCTGGTCACCGGTCAAAGTCCATTGGACCACCCGAACTAAAAGTCAACATTTTGCCCCGAACTAGGGGCAAAATCGTCATTCCAAGCTTACGGACCTATCGGGACCACCTAACCACTGCTTAAGCTCACTAAATCCCATCTGAATCACACTACTAATCCCGACTCTCGGGACGGGTTGTTACACTTATATATGTATGTGATATAAATATGATATATGATATGTGGTGTGCACAGGTGTGCACAGGATTTGAGCAGTGGCTCGTATACTTGGTTTCTTTATGCTTTGGGCCGAGTCCCTTATGGATTTGGGCAGGGGCTCGTATGGTCGTTTTCATTGTGGTCCTTTCGACCTTGGTTTATATCTGCTTTGGGCTTAGTCCCATATATGGTTTCTTGGGTTAAATGGTTTTCGAATGCATGCATACTTTTTAGTGGAGGGTACAAATGTCTTCTTCTGAAATGTTTTATAAACTCTTTATTTTTGTCCACTCACAGTTTTTAATGTTTTGACTGCCCTTCAGGTTGACATCGGCTGTGGACTGTAGCAGAGACCGAGATATCACATACCTCCACCGGATCCTGGCGTACTCTGATAGCCCGGGAGGGCAAAGGTCGGAAATATCCCTTGTCTGACACTTCGTGTCAGACGGGAATAGGGTCATCCCGCTCTAATCCCGGGGGGATTGGGATGGGTCCTGTCACCGTGAACGGTGGGTTTTAGGCCGTGACTATTCGATGTTAGGACATGGAAAGGTTGCTAGGGACTGGACGATGAGAGTAGGATTGGTTTGGACTGAATTGGTGGCGGAACGGAGGAGAGCCGGTCACGCCGGTTCAACTGTGCTGAACCGGGTGACTCGAGGAAGGAGAAGCACTGTAGCAGGCGCGTGAGGCCCACGCGCAGCCACTTTGGGCGGCGCGTGGAGGCACGTGGGAAGGATTCCGGCCAAGCTTCCAACATGGTTTTGGTTCTAAATGTCCTAAGGGATTCATTGGTATGGTTTTTGGGTGAATCGGACGATGTTACGGAGTTGTTCGGGAATCCGGACAGTTTAGGGTTTAAGATTAAAATATTATTAAATTCCCGAAAAATTGGGGAAATTAGGGTTAGTATCCTTGATGTGTTTGTGACCCTATTTGGTGCCTATTGACAGGACGGGAGGCACCCGAGATGGTCGAGGAGCGCACGGAACGCGATTGACTCGTTCAGATTTGTGAGTGGACTCTTTCTTTTCTTTCGAGCATGCCTAACTGTTTTTATTGATGATTTATGATATTAAATGTGTTTTTATGCTTCTTGTTGATTATTATATGTGATTGATATGTTGACACGCTTTTCGAGACATTTCCGGGATTTTAACGTTTTTCGAAAAAAATCCGGTTTTCGGACTTTGATGCCATATTTGAGGTTTTCAACTTATAAAGGTTTGCTGATGATAATAAATGGATTATGAAATATGATTTGTGATTATATGTGGTTTTTGGTATAAAAATGGATTTCCGGATTTGGGTTCGGAATGTCGGTTCTGAACACCGGAAGGTCTTCGAACCGAGGATTTCGAATTCGAGTTTGGCGTTGGATTTCGAATTGGTTTTACACTGAATTTGGATTGGATTTGCTGGATCTGGATATTGGGTTTAAAGAACCGGATTCTGATTGACGGGGGACGGGCCCGGATTGAGTTTAAAGACTCGGGAGTTTAAAGACTCGAATATTTACGATATTACCCCCATAGGCCTATTGAGTTTAAAGACTCGGGAGTTTAAAGACTCGGAATTATATTTGAGGCCTGGTTGAGTTTAAAGACTCGGATAGGTCCAGCAGGTTTGATCGGAAATGATGATTTGATGTTCATAGTTTATGTTACGGTTTTCTGATATCCATGCCATGATTTCTATATCCGTTTTATAGTGTTTCTGTTTCTTATGATGTTTCATGTTATGATTTCCTAATACTTGTTGGGCATGCCTGTTTTTAAAACGGAGGGAACAAATATTATTATTTTTCCTTAACTTTGATTTGATGATAAACTGGTTTTTGAAACTTTTATTCATTCTAGTCCACTCACACCTTTGGTTTTAAATTTTCCCTCCAGGTCGTGGTGATAGCGTCGGGGTGAACGTTGAGGCAGATATCGAGGCATAGAGCTTTTGACGTTCTTCCGTTGCAAGACTAGTATTGTAGGATTTTTGTGCCCATTTTGTAGAACTATGCTCTGACTGACAGTTGTATATATTTACTCCTTCGTCTGATAGTTATGCTTATAGTAGTATTAAGGTTATTTTAGTACTTTAAGTGTGATTGTCAGACGGGAGCAGGGTTCGTCCCGGGTATCGAGGTGATATTTGGGACGGGTCCTGACATGATATGTATCATAAACAAAATGAGCACATATGTCAATTTACAAAACAGTACTCAAACCTACCCACATGGGTTTATAGGTGTGTAACGAAAAATATCTATGTCTCGGCCTCTGTGTCACGACCTAGAAGGTTAAGAAAACAATCAAAGAGTGAGTGGACAAAAAATAAAAATTTCCAAAACAATTTTAAGGAAACAAATTAAAGTTTTCCCCTCCGTTTTCAAACATGCGTGCATTCAAGTTAAAACATAAGAAATGGAATATGGACATATAAAACAGTAATACACAATATATCAAATCTTCGACATCCCTGATGTCTAATCAATAATGTCACGATTCTAAGGCTACGCGTACCGTTCGAGGTCTCAAGTCCGAGTCCTTCCCTTAGACCCTGTCTGGGGTGATATCATAATGGTGCGCCTTCCCTGGACCTTATCCGGGGTGATATCAATCTCTCGCACTCCTGATCCTGAGCCTCTACTCGGAGTGGCCCCTCTCAAGCAGTGCACTGTGACTACTCCAAGATACTACTAGACGTCCGGAGGAGACAATCCACTTATAAGGATGGTATGTACAGTGTAGTAGTCAAAACCAGTGAAAATTCTGTTTAAGCCATTTCTCAAAAGCCACTGAAATCCGTGTCTAAAAAACATTTCACAAATCCGAGTTACCCAACTGATCACACAGATCATAATTCAAATAATTTAAGATCCAAACTTTCTTTCAAATCCATGTTTTACTCCAAAACTAGTCAACAAACTATCTAGACGGGTCTCAAGCCCAAATCATCGTAAAACATAAAATAGTGCATAAACGACATTTAAGATCCACAAGATCATCAATGAATGTTATCAAAGTATTTCAACGCAAACCATATAATAAAATAGTTAAAATAGTTATGCATGCATTCATTTTATAACACAAATATCCACTCACCCTCGGTCCTCGTTGCGCTAACGAACTGCGTGATAACGCCCAAACTACCCATTAAATTAAACACGTAATTCGGGTGTTATGAAATTTAAACCCTTTTTGTGTAATTGTAGTATTGATAAATAGGGATCGTTCTTAACCGGGGAAATTAGGGAACATTAATAATATGTTAGTTAAAAAGAATAATGAATTAAAAAAATTAAAGAATTAAAGAATCAAACAATTAAAGAATAACGAATTAAAGAATAAATGAATTAAAGAATAAATGAATTAATGAAATAAAGAATTAAAGAATAAAGAATTAGATGGGGGGTTTGAAAGATTGTAATCATATAATAAAGAAAGCAAGTAAAAATAATTAAGAACTTAATTCTACTTCTACTTTAACTTTTATGCAAGTGAACTTTCTTCAAACACATATTTTTACCAACACTCTAACATCATGCTCATAGTGAACCAATCACGAAATTCTACCTTAATCATCTCAAATACATGCATACATTTTTCAATATTATAAATGCACCGAACAGCGGTCATAAACACTTATAATACAATTCACCTTAAGTTTGTGATTTCAATGTGTGTCAAACATTTAAATCTCTTTAATCCTATTCTAAGTGCACCGTACAACGGTCATAAACACTTAGCGTTAAATTGAAGGCTAAACACTAAAACATATGAAATAGATGAAATTCAAAACGTAAAACACATGGAGATTGTATTCACATTTACAAATGTTAGAAAGAAAATACCAACACATATATTGAATTATAAGTAAAACCAAAACAATAACAAGAATTTAAGTAAATGGAGAAAAGTTACACTTTCGGAACCCAAGAACAGCTTGTGATTCCGAAAGTGGATGGAAACAATGGAATGTTATTCATAAGGAACACCGAACAGCAGCAAGAACCTTATGAAGATAAAGGATAAAACATAAGAATACGGACTTAAATTCTAGAATTATTTATGAAATACTTGGCCTAGGTATTTCTTAAGGAAAGTATAAAAATGTATTTAAGAGATCTCAAAGAAAAATCGCAAGAACAAAGTAAAGAAGAAATGAAATTAAGAGATAACATAAATTAAGAACAAGAATTAAAAGAAAGCTTAATTAAATAAATAATCTACAAGAAGCTAAATTGGTCCCCAAAAATAAAGAAGATGAACTAATAGAAGAGAAACTAGAGAGAAAATAAGAGAACTTAAACTAAAGAGAGAAACAAAATGGGAAAAATGGGGACCCTTTGTTACATGAATTGAACCCCTATTTATAGGGAGAAAAAGCTAATAAAAATAAAATAAATAAATAAAAATTACAATAAAAAATAAATAAAAGTGAAATGATGAATAATGATGATTTTAGGCATGGTTTGGGCTGGAAATTGCAGAAAAACTGCACAAAGGGGAGTAGGTTGGAGTGGGTTGTGCAGCTTGGTGGGTGGCTGGGCTTCAGAGAAATGCAGGTGTACGGGCTGGGCTGTTTTGGCTGAAACAGTAGGCGCTGTTGAATTGGACCAGGCGACGCAAGTGGCTGTGCGTCGTGGGCTGTGCGCGGGCTTGAGTTGGTGACTGCTGTAGCAGAGGTGGGCCAGGCGGGTAGGTGGGCGTTTGGGCTGGCGTGCATGGGATTTGGGCTTTGCTTGGGCTGCTACAGTTTGTACGGGCTGGGTTTGGCATTTAGGGCTGCACAATAACAGAGAAAATGGGCTCAAATTAAAATTGATTTTGGGCTAATAATAACAAAATTAATTCATAAATTCAATTCAATCGAATTTCGTCCCTAATTCTTTCGTTAAAATTCCGATCGAGACGATTCTTTCGCCAAAACGCTCCAAATTACAAACTTTATTTATTTAAACAAAAATATCACAAAATAAATTATTTTATCTAATTATTTATTATTTTAATATTAAAAGCTAAGTATAAAGGGTATAAAATAATATAAAATAATGCTTATTTGAGGACCTATCACTGCGCTGTAACTACACTGAAGCTAAACCACAATCTCCAGGTCCGTCCAAAACACATCCAAAAAACATCCAAAGGTCACTAACAGACTCTACAAGTTCAAGTTCTAAACCCCTCAAAAAGTCTGATACTGGGAACACGTCCTAACACGCTTCCCTAGGCTAAAAATCTCTAAATGACCTATCAAACGAACTCTGATCGATCTGAAACCACCTCTATTGGATTCAAAATGTCGAAACCTTTCAAACAAGATCGATTTGACCTTGAAAAACGTGCCCATGCGCCCCTACACGCCAGAAAAATGCCCTGGTCAACGTTGGTCAAAAGTCAACGCTGACATCATCGGTTAACGGTTAATGCTGATGTCAGCATGACAAGTCTAACACCTGTCAGATCTGACAGCTATCAAGTCTGACACGTGCCACATGTTAGCCTTTGATTGGTCCACGTGTGTGACTAGACCTGACAATTGCCACGTGACAGCACCCCATTGGCCACGTGGCCTAACAACCCTGACAGATGATGACATCACCCGCTGACGTCATCATCGTCTACCTCCCACCGGGTTGACCCATTTTACTGTAACGGGTCAACCAGACCTACGACTCGACCCAGTTCTAACTCATGTATTTTTACACCATTTTCAACCCCGTTTGTTCCTATCGACTCGTATTCAACCTAGAAACAATCCTATGGATTAAAAAACACAAGAAACGGTCTAGAAATTACCTCCCAAACATTGAACAGTGATGACCACCTGCAACCTCGCTTTTTCGTCGATCCTAGTCACCTTAGTCCTTCGTTTTTGTTCCTTTGAGATCGTACAGACCCTAGGAACATGTTTGAGTCATCAGAATCCCTTAACAAACCCTAGAAATTGAGTTTACATTTTTTTTTATCCAAAATGGGTTTTCGGGTTTACCTTGGCCGTGGCTCCTCCGCCGTGCTTAGCCTCACTCCGTCGTCTTTCAGCCGTCCCTTCTCTCTCACTCTCTCAGACGAACCTAGAAGATGATGGTATAATGGTTGTGGTCTGGGTTTGTGGGTGTTTGTGGGTTTCGGGTTCATAGAGAGGAATGAAGAAGATGGAATGAAAATGGTTCAAAATATCCAAACACTTGGGGTCTTGGGCCAATCAGATGAGTGACACTTGTCACTTATCAATTGGTCCACCCAGATTTTCTGACCAATCCAAAATTGGCACTTGTACAAATCCCCGAAAAGCGTGAATAGTTCCAATTTGTCTTTGTGACCCGTAACTTTTTCGTCGAACGTCCGATTTTGATGTGTTGCTTGTCTACGAACTCATGACCTCTCGATCTACGTAACGGACCTTGGTTAAAGTCCAAAAAGTGTCCTAGGTCAAAAGTCAAGAATATTCTCTTTCAAGGGGCAAAATAGTCAATTCACAACTAAATTTCCAAAATTAAAAATCAGCGAAGTTTCGGGTTGTTACATAAAGTATGTTTTATAATTCATGGTTTTACACTGAAGTAAGTTACTTGGTCCAGTCACCCTTCGTTTTTGAACCCCTTAAGTCTCAGTGTCTTTCAAGTACTTTAATGAGGCTTCGATGGTTGCTCTGACATTCACTTTCGAGGTTGGAGTGGAGCGGTGTAAATCGAATAATGCAGGTAGTTATTTAACTGTATAACCATCATTAGTTGTCTATGTTCTATCCTTCCGTTGTCGAAGTGAAATGTAATTTGTTTACGCTGGTTATGTTTCACTCAACCTCCTAACACGCAACGTTTTAATTAATTAGCTTTAGTTATCTGGACGTTACCGTCCATATATTGCCCATCATGCCTCGACTTTGGTGTCTTGATGGACTTTTTGGACCGGGGTGTGTTCTCTAAGGATACTTAGTAGAAGAAAAAGGATTACAACAAATAGCAATAACATAAGATTGGCATAATGCGACTGGATGTGCTACAGAAAAAGTTAGGGACCAGGTAATTGTGAAACTGCAAAACAAAAGATAAGAGTATTAATACCTAGAAATAACATATGATTGTTTAAACAACAAAGTCAATGACCCTAGAGACAAATAGTCCAAAAGTTAGGCCATCTGCAATGTAAATTTATAGGATATTGAAAGAATTATACTAAACGATAGAATTATGAACATTTATGAAATTTTATAGAACTGACATGGATAATAGAGTATACAAATATAATTTACACTAAAATATTTGTGAAATTCTACAAAACTATACCATTTATTGAAGTCTACAATACTCGATGTTTTGAATACATAAAAGCTACATATGTAAAAGGATATAGTAGTTCCAAATATGAAAAATTAAAAAATATGAAGAGTCTTAGTACTCTGGATAGTATTTTATTTTTTGGAGATCTTAAATATGAAAATTTTATTTTTACTTAACTTTCTGTTTTTTAGCAATTTCATAAATATTGTACGTTGATGTTTTAAATTTGGGTTCTGCTTTTGGACCAAAAGTAAAATAAGCGTCTGTTTTCAATTTGGTCCAGGTTGGCTCAAGAGACGACCCAATAAAAATATAATGGCCCAAACTAGTACTGAATTTAATTCAGTTGGATTTTGGGCCGAATCAATACTATTCTCACCGTTATAAAAAAGAAAGTACTATTTTGACCGTGAAAGCCGAAAACCAAAGTTACAAAACCCTAGGCACCACTACTTTTTGTAATTGTTCTTGTGTGAGAACTAGGGTTTTGCGGCGAGCAGCTACGGGAGAGGCAAAGTTAAGAGTGTCCAGAGCGGCACAAAGGCAACAAAACCGCAATCATGGGGCGTATGCATAGCAGAGGGTTCGTTATATTTCTCTTATTCTCTGAACAATCTGTATAATAAGCTCCATGAACCCGTTTCGCGACCCGATTTGTTTCATCTTAGACTCATCTTTTGGTGTTTTTTGAATTTTGTGGTGCTTTTCAGAAAGGGTATTTCGGCTTCGGCTCTACCGTACAAGAGGACCCCACCTAGCTGGTTGAAGATCTCTACTCAGGATGTGAGAATCTCTAACTCTAAGTCGTACTGATAAATTGGGTTGTGGTATGTTTGTTTGCTTGATGAGGAAAAGGAAGTAAAGTTGGAATATTCAGCTCAATTTTATCCCCATTGTTCATAGCTGATTGCCATTTGATGTCAGATGTTACTGATATTTTTTTCCATTTTATGGGTTCTCTTTTATAATCTCCTTTCGTTTTAATATTCATTGAATGTATTGACGGATGAAGAAATGTAGTGAAAAATGTAAATTTTTATAAGTTTGTTTAATTTTTAAGAAAGTACTTATGGGATTCGTTAAACTTTATAATTTATTGGGTTTTTAAAACTTTTTTTTGGATTATTGGTTGCTACAGTTTCCGTGTGTCTAATATGGGTGCAATTTCCAGTGCTGCATGCATAAACTAAAACCTAGATTACGATCTGTCTTTTGTTGTAGTAGGGACTATTCAGTTAGAAATTTAGACAAAGGACTGTTAAGGCCTTTATTGTCATGTTATATTTTTATGATCTTTTCATTGGAGACCTTGATGCTTGTTCCTTCTGTGTGGGTTAGTTCTGTAGATTTTTCCATTCTATTCACATCTTTCATGTGTTTTATATGTTTAGTTTTATCGAACATTTTGCCTCCTTTTCCACAATGAATGGTCAGCCAAAGTCATTGCAAAGACTTATCTTTTTGCTGTCTAATGTGTTATAGACAAAATGAATGCTTTTTGCTTGGTTATTCATTAACCCCTAATTGTTCCATGGGATCAATGATTACTACACTAGGCCTTAAACTCAATTTTGTATTTATCATGTTGGTTTTTTTCTGTTAGGTTGAAGAGAACATCTGCAAGTTCGCCAAGAAAGGTTTGACACCTTCTCAAATTGGTGTTATCCTTCGTGATTCCCATGGTATTGCTCAGGTGAAGAGTGTCACTGGAAGCAAGATATTGCGTATTCTGAAAGCTCATGGTGTGTGTTTAGCTGATTTTTATTTCTGTAGTACATTTTCTTTTTTTTTTTGGAGAGAATAGTGCAAATAATACTTATCTGTTTTTTGTTGTTGTTAGGTCTTGCTCCTGAGATTCCCGAGGACTTGTACCATCTGATCAAGAAGGCTGTCTCAATCAGGAAGCATTTGGAGAGGAACAGAAAGGATAAGGATTCTAAGTTCCGTCTGATTTTGGTTGAGAGCAGGATTCATCGCCTAGCTCGTTACTACAAGAAGACAAAGAAGCTTCCACCAGTCTGGAAATAGTAAGTACCTGTTTATTTATGGATTCTTTTTATTTTTTTATTTTTTTTAACATATTGTCATTTTCCATTCTTCTCATTTGAAATGCATAGATGGATTAGGGGGGTGTCAACATATCATCAGTAAAGGTTAATGGATTTTTAATGGAATGACTGCCTTGGCTCCTTCAAACACAGTTTGTGTATTGCATCCCATGCATATCCCTTAGGGTTAGAATTTGTAGCAGACATTTTCAAACAATGATGTTTTGTTTTCCTTCCAACTCACGAACATGCTTGCACTAGATAGTGGTAGTCATTTTCCTCCATGTTTGCAATTTGTATCAGGCATGTGAAATAAACATGTTTCATCTCCTCCTAACTCATTAACATGCTTGCAATAGAGATGGTGGTATCCATTTCCATTTGGCTGAAGTATATACGTTTACATCGTCCTTTTCTTGATGGCTGTTTGATTATAAATTCTCATCTGATTGTTGTGCTTTTAATTGGGAGTTCTAATTTCTCTCTCCTCTTGCAGTGAATCTACCACCGCCAGCACT
This sequence comes from Prinsepia uniflora, assembly GCA_032719365.1. Classification (NCBI taxonomy): domain Eukaryota; kingdom Viridiplantae; phylum Streptophyta; class Magnoliopsida; order Rosales; family Rosaceae; genus Prinsepia; species Prinsepia uniflora. The sequence goes on from CM064873.1 coordinate 71,354,504, forward strand.
CTTGTGGCTTAGCAAGGATATTATTGGCATCAGATTTCGTGCTCTTGTGTCTTATTTTCTATTGTTTTCTGGTTGGTGAACTTCATGAAAAATCTTGTGGACCACTCCTTGCTAGTTGATGTGCATTTGGATATTTGTTATGCAACTATATGAGCTTGCGCATAATTTATTTGTTTGGATATTTGTTTAGACAGATTATTTCTGCTACCCGTTTTGCTTGCTAATACTGCTTTCTCAACTCTATCTTTTATTCCTGATCAAGAACTTCATTGGCTTTCACATGCGTCCTCTTTCTGCGCCATTCATGAAATAAAGATGCATAGACACATTGTCTCATACTTCAACTGTATTTTGTGTTTATCTTGGGTTCTGCATTTAAATTTGCGTCAGATTAAGATAGTGTTAGGAGTGAATTCAATGTTAAGAGTGAAGTCCAGTCAGTATGAATCATGCCCCTCGGTAGGCTCTTAACTGAACTACAACTCGGCCCACAAGGTTGATCCCCTAAGCTAATGGGCTTGGGTTTGAGAAAATTGGGTTCATTACGCCCAAAAGAGCAACACCTCGAACATAATCTCGGTCGACAGTCGTACTCCACCTCGACCTCACCCTCTTCCTCAAAATGCTCCAGTAAGTCCAAGAATTCAAACAAAGCATCCTTGGTATCAACGTTAATACAAGTACGTTTGAAAGAAATGTGTTTCTCGAATGTGTAAAAGAGTCCATGTGAAGTGTTTGCTAAAAGCACTAGCAATGTGGCTGGCCCTCTCCTCATTCTAGTGTCCAAGCGGAAATTGGAGAATCGAACTGAGGGGAGGAACCTAGAAGATGCGAACTTCCAAATATCAAAAGCCACTTCTTTTCCTCCTTTTTCTCTATATCTCTCATTAATCAATCCATTCAAAATACATAAAAAGCCTGCAAGAGATAGTTGCGCTAATAAGACTCTGTTTGGAATTATTAATGGGGTTAATTACGGTCTACATAATGCAAGAATATCCTAGTGTTCTCGCATGATAGATGTACAACCATATTGAAATGTAAGCTAGCATTTCTTGAGATTTGAGAGTTTAAGCTTTGAAGAATCAGAAGCTTTAGATTAAAAGAACTAGCTTTCAAAAGTTGGCTCGTTAGACACCCAATGAAGAGAGTGCGACGACGATCAATGGATCATATCAAGTACAACATTTCCAAGTTCTACATTAAAATGTCATCATAAAGAAGCCAAGATCCAGCTACCGGAGTTTTTTAGCACTATAATTTGGGTTAAATTGCGTAGTTACCACACTGACTTCATATAGCTTTGTTAGAATATCAACCAGCTTTTTGTGCATAACCCAAACAAAGAGTAGTGAGATGACTGATGCTGGAATCGAACACGAGACGTCGAAGATTATATGAAAGAAAAAGCAAATTTTCAGCTGAGCAATAGATTATATATATATATATAGGTAGAAATACTACAAACCGACTTCATAAAGATGATGTCATTGATTCACTAATCCAATCACTCTTCCCCCGATATCTTTGAAGCCCACAATGCGTAGCAGTACAAATCCTTTATGTATTAATTCCCAACCCAAAAAGTAAAAGTTCAGAACTTTAGAAAAGAAACAAGAAAAGCTGGACGTATGCATCTGAGTTTGTTTGTGTGGGATTTTATTCCGAATTTGGGCCGGGGCTAAATCCAATACGAAACTCATAATGTAATGGAAATTCTAACCTTTGAGGAGGACATCCCCTCATTTGTAAAAACAATCTCATCCACCTCCCACACATGTGAAGACATCCTCTTTACATACTCTCTCAATGGCTCAAGACCACAAATATGTAAACTCTATTATTATCAATAATACTATCTCGGAAAATTTGTCCCCTGGACGTAGTCCGGTTCTGGTGAACCACGTACGTAACGGTGTCTTAATATTCATGCGTTGTCTTCTCGGTTTCGTTGGTGTCATTTTTGGCATCAACAGTTTGACACTGTCTGTGGGATTGGCGACAAAAATCCATGTCGAGTTCTTTTTTCTCTTCACTTACCTGCAGAAACACCATGAATATTTATGAACACCAAGCCTAAAAACCCAGCAATCCGTTCACTGCCAAATGACCCATTTTCTTCTCTCATCAATATCACACAAATTAATGGAAAGCAAGCCTACCTTTATTCTCCCTTTTTTTTTCTCCAAAGACAAACTTTGTTAGGACACACATAGATTGGTTGGGTGAAAATAAAAATTTTCTTCCTTTTCTTCATCATTTCTAGTCGTGTAGCATTTTCTGGCTATTTTCTTCATCCTGGTTTTTTGTATTCATCTTTTGCTGCAAGGCCACCACCCATGGGAGAGGGAGAGAGGAAGAACTACAGGGCCAAATTCCTCCGTCACCCAACAACGCTGTCGTATCGTCGCCCAGATCTTCGACACCCCTGCAGGACCACCGTACAAACGACTGCGGCGTCGACGTCGGGCTCACCCCTGCTCCAGATCGATGGCGACCGGTCGTCGTCCACCAGCGTCTCTTGCACCGTACAGCTCGTGATGGTTCGACCTGTAAACCGCGCAACCTGGGCTGTTCAACTTTATCGGAGGTGGCTGGCGTCGTCGCTGCTGCGTGCAAGGATCAACCCCTTTCGACATTTCCCGTCAACATCGCCATCATCAATGGAATTGAAGGACTCGAATCTGGCAACCTCCATGTCCTCCGACGATTTACATCGTTGGTCACGCGGCAATGGTCATGCACTGCTGCAACTCCCCACCATTGTTGCTATCTCTGCAATGAGTCTCTAATAAGACATGAGAAAGATAAGTCACAACCCTTTTCTCATTAATTTATAATTCTTTATCATCAAAGGAGGTGCACTCGACATATTAATTTTGTTCCCCTGCACTCCATCCAAGACACTACACTTATATTTTTTTATTAATTATGTGCCATTTTTGCATGACTTTGTGCGCATCTTTAAGGATTCAATGCCTTTTGGTGCTATTAAAATCACCACATATTATCATTTTACATTATTATATTTTAAATAATTATTGGACCAAGAAAACCCCTCACGGTGCACTGTCGCACGATGCACAATGCATTGCAACATCGATTAATTTGCCTTGATATGTTATTATTTAGCAAATCCCTCACTATTGTTGACAGGACCCACCCCGATTATCGCTTCGATAATCGGGAAGCATCCTGCTCCCGTCTGACAATCGAATCCAAAAGACCGGAAAACTAATTAATATTACAACACACCCATTGTCAGACCAGGGAGATTAAACAAATACATCCGACTGGACGTCAAGTCCACAGTTTCACAGAGCAATAATATTACAAAACAGGTTAAGGAACAAATCCTACTCTGTGAACTAACTACTCCGCAACGGAAAACTTTATGCCTCCGCCTCAGCCTCGGCGCTTGCCCCTGCACTTGTACCACGACCTGGAGGGAATTTAAAACAACAAAGTGTGAGTGGACCGAAACATAAGTTTTACAGGAAAAACAGTTTTTCCGAAATCGGGTTCGCCCTCCAGTTTTGTAACCAGCATGCATAACCAAATGTTCAAAATTTGCGTATTAAACTTTTGAAAACTCTTTTTCCGAAACACATGAAAAACGTTACAAGGATCGTCATAACTCATGTAAAACCATTTAATAATACCAGATTCCAGAAACCGTCATTTTGAAACGTTAATTGCACAAATCAAGTAAAACGTAAATCAATAATCACAATAATGCCGTTGGATCCATCCGAGTCTTTAAACTCAACATTAGGCCTTCCCGGGATATCAACGAGTCTTTAAACTCAGAACATGATTAGTAGGCCTCGGGGGTATCACAATAATCGAGTCTTTAAACTCACGAGTCTTTAAACTCAATCCGGGTCTTTAAACCCCATTTTCGGGCCCGCCCCCGTCATCAACATACCGGGTCTTTAAACCCAAAACCAGATCCAACCATCAATCGGGTCTTTAAACCCAAAACCGTTTTTAAACACAATAAACCAGGATTCATCACAAACCGTTTTCCAACATCATTCCGAAAACATATCACATCATAATAGGACTTATGTCCGAATTCACATGCAAATTCCAACACATGCAATTTCCGAAAATTACTTCACAATATGATCAAACATCATAAATCCGAAACATGCATATTCATATCCAGATACTTCATCAAAACATCACGCATGCATAAGCGAAAACCATAACCTCGAAATGCGTGAAATACGATAAATATCTCGAAAAGTGTGAAAACACGTAAAACCGATATATCATGTCACCATCATAAAATCATATATAAAGCCATGAGATAAATAAGCAAAATAGTCATGCATGCCCAATTTAGAAATCAAAAAGTCCACTCACGGTTTTAGGACGCGTCAATCGCGTCCCGCGCGCTCCTCCGTAGCTTCGGAAATGTCTGGGCCTGTAAAAATGTATAAGGAGGGTTATAAACATCCCCAAATAACTCGTAGGATTTTTCCTAATTTTTCCGGATTTTTCGGCGAAAATAAACTTAAAGACTTAATCTTCCGGACTCCCGAAATTATCCCGAACGACTCCCGAACAACTCGAATCCTAAAGGTAAAATGTTAATTAGACTGAAAGGAACAATTTCCATGTTGACCGTGATCGGAGATGACATTGCACGCGCCGTCACGCGCCGCCCAAAGTGGCTGCGCGTGAAGGCCACGCGCCAAGCTACAGTGTCTTCGTTCTTACCCGGATAGACTGATAAACGGGTCTGATACCCGCGGCTCAACCCGATCATTACACCCTCAATTCGAAATCAATTCTCCCCGTTTTTGATCCTATTACCTTCTCTAATCCGTTAATTTAAGCTCTGTATTGATGATTAACCTCGACTGTCCCTAAATCGATTCAACCCAGACTCACACAGTCGAACAAGTCGACCTCTGAAACTCACCCAAACTGACTCCATACTCAAATTAATTTCACCAGTAGATTAAGGAAACTTATGCGAACACACTGGTACAATCAATTGGGCTCGCCGTTACCTAGAAGTCGTCGTCCTCAAGCTCGATAATACTCAGAACCAGGGAGCTCAGTTCTTGGCCAATTCGTGAGTGTCGTCCTTCGAATCCGACGTGGTTGGTTTCCTTTTGCTCCCAGAAGACTAGAACGGCCCTTGGTTTAGCTCGAATGTCCCCTCAATTTGATCTTCAATTTTCCCTCCAACTGGTTTTTCCTTCGAACTGGACCTTGGGTTCTTGGGCTATCCTTGCTCAATTTGCTTGATCTCGTGCACGGTTATGCTTCTGCTGCTCCCAGAAAACTCTCAGTGTGTCTAGTTTGGTCCCTAAACCAGTAGAAACTGAACTCTGAGATTTCCCCAAAAAAAAAACCCGAAACTGATTTCTCACTATTTCTCTCAATCTCTCTCAGTCTCTCCTCAGCAGCATGATCCCAAATGAGCTCCCAGACTCAAAGGCGACCAGGTAATCGATCAAAGCGGCCAGCAACCCGTGGGAAACTGTCTGAGGTTTTCTGAAAATGTCTCCCATGCACACAGAAACCATGGCCAATTCGAGCTCTCCCGTGCCCTGCACTCTGTTCAGCCGTGCACCTGAGCCACTCCACCCTGCTTCCACTACCTCAAACAACTAAAACAATGCCCTGAGCCTTCCACTAAGCCTTAAACAATTGAACGCACAAGACACCATGGCCGCTGCTCTGTTTTCCACGGTGGTGAACAGTACCCCGTGCGAAAATTACCAAAATGCCCCCAGGGCAAAAATTACCAAAATGCCCTCCAACTTCCGTGACCCGTAACTTGGTCATCCGACGTCCGTTTCGCGCGTGCCACCTGTCGTTGGACTCAGGGCATCGAGACGAACCTAACGGTCTTCGAATCATATGGATATCAATTGTCAAACAAAAAGTCAACTTTTTCCCTTTATAACGTCCAATTTACGATAATGCCCCCGAACATCCGAACATCATAACTTTCACCCTGTCCGTCCGAACCGGACGTGCCACCTGTCTATGAACTCGTGACGTCCCGAACTACGTCACGGTCATCACTCAACGTCCGTTCGACCCTCCAATCAAAAAGTCAACAAATTGACCACACGAATCACAGGGGTAAAAACGTCATTTTATTCAATATTACATTTTCAGAACGTCCGGGGCGTTACAATTGTAGCACACCACTCAATGCCTCACTTTAACATCCATCATCACATTTCACATTATCATATTATTTTTATCATTGGACACCTTTCTTATATTTTAAATACTTAATAATTTCAAAATCTACCATATGCTCATGAATCAAATACATATTATTTGAGCTTATTACATGATTTCAATTTATTAATCGATAAAATTATGTCATGTTATCAGGAACGATCAGATTATTTGAATGTCGATCAGCAACGATTAGTCTAATTTATACATGGTAATGCCTGCACTCATGTGCCTCTCAGTAATTCACACTGAATGCCCACTTCACGATGAGTTAATACTCACGATGAGCAGTGTCTCTAGTCGAACTATTTTGCAATGGATGATATCTCTAGCCTAGGCGCCTCCATGAATGGATTGCCTCTAGCCGAACCGCCTCGCACGGAGTGACCACTTTCTAGCCGAGCATCCTCGCGCAGAACGGTCGCCTCCAGCCGAGCATCCCTCGTGACACGACCCATCCCAATCCGCCCGGGATTACCATGGAATGTACCATGCTCCCGTCTGACACGAAGTTTCAGACAGGGGATAACCTGATGCCACTGCCCAAACGGGGCTTCTAGAGTGCGCAAGGATCGATGGAGGAGGCGTGCGATGTCTCAGTCTCTGCTGCAGTCGCATCCGTATCAACCTAAAAGGTATTAAAACCAATAAAAGCGGTGAGTGGACGAAAATGAACAAGTTCATAAACACATTCATAAAGACATTTATGCCCTTCATTAAAACGTATGCATGCATCGAAAACCAATAACCAAAACATTTGTTCAACCAAGCCATTAGGTCCTTAGCCCAAAACTGTAACTCAAAACAAGTGTGGGAACTCAGCCCAAAACTATAGGATACCAAATCCGTAAATACAAAACCAAGTGGGCCACCACCCAAAATTCATAAACATAAATCTAATCGAAAAACCATTTCATAGATCCAATAGTTCATATTTACCACATTACCATCTCCGGCATCCCAGATGCCTAGCGTCCCAGACGCTTAACGTCCCAGACGTCATATCTCACGGTATAATAAGCAACGCGTGCTGCCCGGAGTCTCTCCGGGTCAATATCTCTGACATCCCAGATGTCTGACGTCCTAGACGTCTAATCATAGCAATCCTGCTCCTGAGTCATTATACGGTCCGGTAACTCCGTACAATGACCCCTCGCAGGCAATGCACCGTGACTTCTCCAATGTCCCAGACACCTGGAGGAGACCATCACATATACTCGTATCAAGATGGTATATGGAAAACAGTTTTATCAAATCATTTCACAACATTTCAATGGGCCATGCCTGAACTCTCCATAAAACATCACAATTCCATTTAGGGTCCCCGACCCGAAATCACATTTATGAAACATAGGGTCCCAGACCCGAAATCACATTTATAATCCAATTGGGCCTCATTCCTGATTCTGTAAACCACTGGGCCCACAACCCGAATTTGTAAATCAACTGGGCCCCCAACCCGATTACGTAAATCAACTGGGCCCTTGGCCCGATAATATAACTCAAATGGGTCTCAGCCCGATTTCGTAAAAACTGGGCCCCTGACCCGATTTCATAAGCAACTGGGCCCCTGGCCCGATTACGTAACTCAAATGGACTCCAAGTCCAAGGTTTCCAAAACAATTGGGCCTCAAGCCTGAGTTCATCTTTCCAATTTCAAAACCATTTCATCACATCATACATGAAACCACAAGCACGTAAAATCACAATCAAATCATCAATCTCGATATACGTGCAATACAAAAAACATCTCGAAATACGTGCAACATACGTGAAATCAATAATCACAATCATCATCATGGAAATCACGTATATAAAACATATAAAACCGTTAGGCATGCATAGAATTTATAAAACCAAAGTCCACTCACAGACCGTCCAATAATGCGCCTCGATAAGCGTGTCATAGGTCTTACCGGGCCATACCACTATCATCGGGACTTCCAAACCTGTCCAAATCACATTAGAGGGTCACTAACCTCTTCATTAACCTCCTATTAAAGTCTCATAATTTTTCCGAATTTTTAACTATTTTTAAACTCGATTCAAAACCTTCGGACGTCCCGAACAATATCGAAACGGTGTCCGATCGACACGAAACTAATCCCAAAATGTTCGTTACATCGAATAGATTAAAAGTCATGTTGACTTCACCTCGAGATTCGTGCCCACGCGCAGTCACGCGCCGCCGTGAGTGGCTACGCGTGAAACCCACGCGCCGCTACAGTGTCATCGTCTTCCTCTGCGAACCGGGTTCACAGTTCAGTCGAACCGGTGGCCGGTTCTCAGTCATTCGTCAACCATTTTTGACGGGGTTTTCACCTACAAGATCGTTTAAGTTCAACTAAGAGGTTTATGGAATCAAAAACAAGAAAACTCAAATAGATCTTTACCTCTGCACAAAAACCCGAAAGCCCAGATTTCCAATCATTCTTCCTCTCGATCCAGACCATATCGAGCCTCGAAAATAGGTTCAATGGGTTCGTATCTGTCCTTAGATCTCATTAGAAGCAAGCAGGAGCTCAAAACTCAACTGATAGTCGACTTCCAAAATTTGAACATAAATAGCTCACGGGTTACTCATCTGCTGTGAACCACCGTGCCATCGCCGTCGTCCTTCTGTCTCTCAGTCCCTCACTAACTGTTGGTCTCTCACTCGCAGGCACAGAGGAGATGGGCTGGTGTGTTTGTTGTTGAAAGAAGAAGAAGAAATGTGTAATGGTGGTCGTGCACGGCCTATGAAGAAATAAGGGAGAGAGAGATGACTGATGAAATGAAGGGATGAGATGGAGAGATAAAGATGAGATGGACGGCTGAGAATAAAAGGAGGGATTAAATCCTATTTAATTTCTTAGTGGAGACATTAGATCATATTTAATTAATTAGTGGAACATGATCCAGATTTAGGGTCTCATAATAAGGGATGAGTGACACTTGTCACTCATCCAAGTGTCCACCAACACTGATCACTATTCATTAATTTAATAATATTTTAATCGAAAACCCGGTTCGTTCGGTTAACCGATTTCGCTCCCATGACTACAACTTCGTTGTCGAATCTCCGATTTCGGCGTGCCGTGTCAGGACCCGTCCCAAATATCACCTCGATACCCGGGACGAACCCTGCTCCCGTCTGACAATCACACTTACAGTACCAAAAATAACCTTAATACAACTATAAGCATAACTATCAGACGAATGAGTAAACATATATACAACAGTAAGTCAGAGCATAGTTCTACAAAATGGGCACAAAAAGTCCTACAAGTCTAAGTCCGCAACGGAAGAACGTCGTAAGCTCTATGCCTCGATATCTGCCTCAACGTTCACCCCAGCGCATCACCACGACCTGGAGGGAAATTGAAAAAAACAGAAGGTGTGAGTGGACCGAAAGGAATAAAAAATTTTAAAACCGTTTACCATCAAATCAAAGTTAAGGAAAAATAATCATTTGTTCCCTCCGGTTTGAAACCAGGCATGCCCAACGAAGTATTAGAAAATCCATAATATGGAACATCATAAGAAACAGAAACACTATAAAACATCATAAGAAACAGATACACTATAAAATACCATAAGAAACAGAAACACTATAAAACGGATATAGAAATCATAGTTCAGCATCAAAGCATCATTTCCGATTAAACCTGCTGGACCTATCCGAGTCTTTAAACTCAACCAGGCCTCAAATATAAATCCGAGTCTTTAAACTCCCGAGTCTTTAAACTCAATAGGCCTATGGGGGTAATATCATAAATATCCGAGTCTTTAAACTCCCGAGTCTTTAAACTCAATCCGGGCCCGTCCCCCGTCAAACAATATCCGGGTCTTTAAACCCATATCCAGATCCAGCAAATCCAATCCATTTCAGTGTAAAACCGTTCCGAAACCCATCACCAAACTCGAATTCGGAATCCCTAGTTCGAAGCCCTTCCGGCGTTCAGAACCGACATTCCGAACCCAAATCCGGAAATCCACTTTTTAATCCAAAACCCGCATTTACTCACAAATCATGTTTCACAATCCAATTAGCATCATCAGAAAACCTTTATAAATTAAAGTCCCTCAATATGGCATAAAAATCCGAAAATCAGCTTTTTCTCGAAAAACGTGCAAAATCCCGAAAACGTCTCGAAAAAACGTGCAAACATCTCAATCACATATAATCATCATTAGGACATAAAAACACACATAAGATCATAAAACATTGATAAAAACAGTTAGGCATGCTCGGAAGTAAGAAAGAGTCCACTCACAGATCAGAACAAGTCACTCGCGCCCCGTGCGCTCCTCGACCGTCTCTGGTGTCTCCCGTCCTGTCAATAGATATCAAATAGGGTCACAATTACATCAAGGATACCTCCCCTATTTTCCCCAATTTTTCGGGAATTTAATAATATTTTAATCCTAAACCCTAAACCTTACGGATTCCCGAACCATCCCGTAACACCGTCCGATTAACCCGAAAACTATACCAATGGATTCCTTAGAACATTTAGGACTAAACTCATGTTGGAAACTTGGCCGGATTCCTCCCCACGCGCCTCCACGCGCCGCCCAAAGTGGCTGCGCGTGGGCTTCACGCGCCTGCTACAGTAGCATCTCCTTCCTCGAGTCACCCGGTTCAACACAGTTGAACCGGCGTGAATGGTTCTCTGTAATCCGACCACCATTTCAGTCCAATTCAATCCCATCCTCTTCGTCCCGTCCTAAGCAACCTGACCACGTCCGTCCTAATCTCGAAGAATCACGGCCGGAAACCCGCCGTTCACGGCCTCGAATCAGACGGCCCGTAGCCCCTGTTTTGGCCGCCGGCCGCCCAGGTCCTCCCCGGTCACGGCGTTCATCTTAAACGACGCCTAAGACCCTCCTGAACTTCACCCTAACCTCCTTATCCCTCGACTCAACACCCAAATCCACGACTTTGCATTTGAAGTTCACGGCCAAACAGAGTACAGAGTACTCTCCGTCGGCTGGGCTCCGCCGTGTACGCCCCCGTCACGGCGACCGTTCTACACCCTTCCTAGAACCTCCCTGAACACTACTGCACTCACCAATCCCCTCGATTCTCACCCTACCTTCACGACTTTTGAAATTAAAATCTACGGGAAAACAGGGCCAAGAATTTTACCCTTCGATTCCGGCGCCGCCGTGAGAACCGCCACCTACCACGGTGCTCGTGGGACTCCCCGTAGCCTCCTGAGTCTCCTAGTGGCTTGAATCGATCCACCACACGGCGCAGCAGCCACCACCGTCCACTGCCTCCTCTGTTTCTTCCAAATGTCCAGCCGTCCACCACGTCGCCTCCGTGCACGGTTGCAGCCCCAAACCGTGATCACCAGCACCGCCTTGCTTCACCGTCTCTCTCCCAACTCACTCTTCACTCTCTCTTGTACCAAGATCGATCAATCTTCTTCAATTTTCTTCTCTCTGTTTCTCTGTGTGTTCAAAAGATTGCACGGTTCATATTTGGACAAAGTGTGGCCGTGCACACTTTAGTCTCTCCCAGAACCATCTAGAGCCCCCCACGTGTCCACAATCCCTTGATTCAGCACAAAATATCCCAGCCCACATATGCCACTTGTCCTGATCTGATTGGGCTGAGGGGAAATGACCAAAATACCCCTTGTATAATTAATTACCGTTTTGCCCTCGAACGTTCTAGACCCATAAATATTTCGTCCGACGTCCGATGACAGCGTGCCGCCTGTCGTTGAACTCAGGACGTCGAGACCTATCTAACAGTCCTCGGTCTACGTGAAAATCACAAGTCCTCCAAAAAGTCAACATTTTCCTCATTTAATCAAATTTACGGTAACGCCCTCAACCTTCCGTACATCATAACTTTTCCTCCGGTTGTCCGAATCGAACCTGCCACCTGTCTACGGACTCGTGACGTCCTAAACTACGTCACGGTCAAGGGCCAACACTCATCCAATCGATAATACAAAACGTCAACTTTTAGCCTACTATTCACAAGGGCAAAATCGTCCTTTTTACAAAACTTCACAAAATTACATTTTTACCCTTCCCGAAGGTACGGGTTGTTACATGCCGCCTGTCTATGGATTCGTATCGACTCGCTATACGTAACGGTCCTTGGCTCTCGTCCATTGGACTTCCCGGGTCAAAAGTCAACATTTGGCCCCTTTTGAACCAAATTACCAAAATGCCCCTCGACTTTTGAACGTCATAACTTCTTCCTCGAATGTCGAAATCGAACGTGTCACTTCTCTATGAACTCGTGACGTCCTGAACTACGCCACGGTCATCGGTTAAAGTCCGTTTGACCGCCCGATCAAAAAGTCAACATTTTGCCCATTCTAGGGGCAAAACAGTCATTTTGCACAATTCGTCCGATTTCTCTCAACTAATCCCAGATTAGTCATTCTAAACCATAATTAATTAATATTTAATTCTGATACTCTGGATGGGTCGTTACACCTCTCATCGAGCAGCCTCGCTTAGAGCGATCACCTCAAGCTGAGCATTCTCCGATGAGTGTCTTCCCTTACCGAGTAGCCTCACGATGAGTACAACCTCTATCTGAGTATTACTTCATGCTGAATGTCGCTTCATGTTGGGTTCGAGTCAGATCAGCAATTACTTAGTTCGGCCCGTATTCGGTCTATTAAATATTATAATTTAAATAGGTTAAACATGTTAAACGGGTTAAACGGGTCAAACGGGTCATATGTTAATTGGGTTTTGAGTATGACCTGTTTATTAAATGGGTTAAACGGGTTACACGGGTCATTAACAGGTCGGGTTCGGGTTGGACATTCTTGACACGACTATTAAACAGGTCGGATTCGGGTTGAGCATAAATAGGTAAAACAGAATACATGACACGACACAAACCCGACCCGACACGACCCATTGCCACCCCTAATCTTCACTGAGGACTTGGGGGACTATTGTTCGTGTGGGATTTCATCCCGCACTTGGGCCAGGCCTAAGTTTAATACGAAGCCCATAATGCAATAGAAACCCTAACCTTTGCCTATTTAAGGAGAGCATCCATCTCATTTGTAAAAAACAATATCATCCACCTCCCACACATGTGAAGACATCCTCTTTATATACTCTCTCAATGGCTCAAGGCCACAAATATGTAAACTCTATTATTATCAATAATACTATCTCGAAAAGTTTGTCATGTGGACGTAGCCCGATTCAGGTGAACCACGTACGTACGAGTGTCTTAATATTCATGCGTTGTCTTTTCAATCTCGTTGGTGCCATTTTTGGCATCAGCAGAGTTTACCATATTGAAAGCCATAAGTGCTAGCTGAACTTGCCTATTCATACCTCCAAACATACAAATGTGTCACTCAATATTTATAAAGAGCTCAAGACAAATTGTTGTCTCTGAAAGTATTTATACCACAAAATTGGTCTGAGCTACTCAAATGAGGTCTGGGTTAACAGGAAACAAATTACAAAGTTAGAAATTTTTCTACTATCATTTGAGAACAAAATTAAAAGACTTGAAATTTACCTTGCTTACGAGCACCGCGGGGATAGGAACATAAATCCCAAATAGCAACCTCCTGAAATTATTGAGATTCATGACTTATGTAAGTTGTAATAAAGAGTTTCTAAAGACGAAGAATTGAATGTAGTATTCAATTTTGGAGAATTGAATACAACGGCGACGGAAGAGCACGGGAGGACTTCGTAAGGCTCTCCCTCCATTTGTCACGTCCGTCCCAATGCCGCGCCGTACTCAATAGACGTTAGTCCAATCTCAGCCGAAGCGAAACGTTGAAAGAGAAACGAGCACCGAACGACACCGTTTTATTTTAGAGTGGATTGGGCTGGGTTTGGCGGGCCGCGGCTTTGTTTTGTAATGAGAATAAAGTAAAAAACCCGCGGACCCAAAGCCATAACTCCTCTTATTATATTGATTACTTTCTTAAGGTGGACTGGGTTGAATTTGGCGAGACTAGGCTTTTTCTGTGGGTTTTTTCTGATGGGTCTAGAGAATAAAATAAAAACCACAAACACAAAACCCTAGCCCCGCTTGTTGTAATGAGAACCAACGCTAAATCGCAGCAGAAGACGCAATTCTCTCACTCTCTCTCTCTCACTCTCTCTCAGACACACACACAGAGAAGCGAAGATGAGTCGTGGGGCGGCAGCTGGGGCGAAGGGGAAGAAGAAGGGGGCTTCATTTGTGATTGACTGCGCGAAGCCAGTAGAGGATAAGATCATGGACATCGCCTCACTGGAAAAGTTCCTACAGGAGCGCATCAAGGTCGGTGGCAAGGCCGGAGCTCTCGGTGATTCCGTCACCGTCTCTCGCGAGAAGAACAAGATCACCGTCACTTCTGACTCCAACTTCTCGAAAAGGTATTCTCAAAATTTCGAGTACTTTTTATTTTGGAAGCACCATAATGCTTATCCTCTTTCTCGGATCTAAACAAATATTAGAACCCAGTGATTTTAGATCTCATTTTCTGGATTTTAAGTGCCAGACCTGAGTACTTGTTTCGTTATTTTTGTGCATTGGAAGTATTCACCTTTCTTCTGATTATGTGTTGATTAGTCTGTAATATTTGAAGCTTTAATTTACGTTGCACAAATTATAGCTCAGACTAAAATATTTGGAAATTTTTAATGATAGGTAGAAAGGTTGATACGTAGATGATGTCTTACTGAATTTGAGTTCGTATGTTTTGTCTGTATGCTTTGTGTATGGCTATTATTACTAATATTGTCTATGGTTTACAGTTGTTTGTTTTGGTACCTATATGTTTCGGTTTTTTGTGAATCTTTGTTGCTGGATGCATTTTGCAGGATTGGCATTTCAATTTTCACCATAACTTGAAATCATTGTGTTAATTTATTCCTGTGTTCTTCCATTAAAAAGGATGGAAGTTGCAGTTAAGCATAAAATGGCTGGAATCTTTGTTTCCTCTTTATTCATTAGTGGTATTCATACTCTTATTTCTGCGTGTAACATTTGTTTTCCATTCCTTTCCATTTGATTCTCAGGTATCTTAAATACTTGACAAAGAAGTACTTGAAGAAGCACAATGTAAGGGATTGGCTTCGCGTAATTGCTTCCAACAAGGATCGCAATGTTTATGAATTGAGATACTTCAACATTGCTGAGAACGAGGGTGAGGAGGAAGACTGAGAGCCTAGAGTCTTCCATTTTGTTGCATCACAGGTTGACTTAGTTGTTGTAGTGACTCCATTTTGTTCCATCGTTTAAAGTTTTAATTCGGCCTTTTCATGATCGAAGCCCAATATGAAATTGAGCTGCTTTTGGGTCTGAAATTTAGAATCTCTTTATTATCCATTTGGTTGTTGCAATACATATTTCGTTCAGGAATTTGGTTGTTGTGGACTGATTTTTATTCACTCTATTTTATTTGAATATGCGGGAACTTTATCTGAGTTGCCATCTTGCAAGAAGGGCATTGTTTAAAAGCCGATGGGTTGAGGGTATGGGGGTATGGGGTATGGGGTATGGGGTTTGGGGTATGGGGTATGGGGTATGGGGGGTTTGGGTATGGGGGGTTTGGGGTATGGGGTTTAGGGTTTAGGGTTAGGGTTAGGGTTAGGGTTAGGGTTAGGGTTTTAGGGGGTTTTAGGGGGTTTTAAGGGGTTTAGGGTAAGGGGTTTAGGGTTTAGGGTTTAGGGTTTGGGGTTTGGGGTTTAGGGTTTGGGGTTTGGGGTATGGGGGGTTTGGGGTTTGGGGTATGGGGGGTTTGGGGTATGGGGTTTAGGGGTATGGGTTTAGGGTATGGGTTTAGGGTATAGGGTTTAGGGTATAGGGTTTAGGGTTTAGGGTATAGGGTTTAGGGTTTAGGGTTTAGGGTTTAGGGTTTAGGGTTTAGGGTTTAGGGTTTAGGGTTTAGGGTTTAGGGTTTAGGGTATAGGGTTTAGGGTATAGGGTTTAGGGTATAGGGTTTAGGGTTTAGGGTTTAGGGTTTAGGGTTTAGGGTTTAGGGTTTAGGGTTTAGGGTTTAG